>SKCR01031493.1:0-98553 GCA_019454045.1 Zanthoxylum bungeanum | reverse complement strand
ATTTTTGGTTTAGTTAACATTGTCTCATATGTTTTGCATAACCTATTTAACCTTGATGGCATCATATATCGTGAAGTCATTTTTGCTCGAAGCGACGGATCGTTATATGGTATCATCACTCGTTGGCACGTACCTTAAGGTATAAAAAAGGTGTGCTCACTTGGCCGCTCGAACCCTTGAGAGGGGAGACCTAGTTGTGGGCAACCCTTCGCAAGCGGAAGCCTTTGTCTACACCTCTATAAACCCGCATGTGAACCATAGTCATATATCCTATTGAGGTTGCCCCTTTATGCTTTTGATAACCACATGCACATTATATCTCATACACCGCACGCATCTCATGCATCTCATGCATACACGCATCATGTTAACCCTGTGTCTTAAAAGCCATCATAGATATCCGTTGGGTTAAGCGTAAAAGAAGACTTGTCAAGAAGAGTTTAGCAAACATGGATAGCGAGGAAAAGGAAATTGAGAAACAGAAAACCTTACGGCAAAGATAGAAAGACCATTGGGGGGCCTTCAAAAAAAATGAAGAGAAAAAAGAGAGAGAGAAAAATAGTGAAAAAAAGAAGAGAAAGAAAAGAAAAAAATTTGATTGATTGTTTGTTTTAGTCCTTAATAGTTAGACGTAAGTCCGATGATGAAATTGTTTGTTTTAGGGTGAAATCTTAGAAACGATAAACTCTTGATGCGCTTTTATCTGATGCTTTGAGTAATTGATCTATGTTAGACTCGTAAGCACTTAATTATAGGTTCTTAGCGGTGAAAACCTGAGTAGTTGGCAAGATGACTAGTTGAAAAAGATTGTAGGTCGGTGAATGACCGTTTGCTTAGATGTCTATCCTAACTTGCTTGCGTTATGATGTGTGGTATGGTTGAAAATAAAAGAAAAAGTCTCTAAAGAAAAGAAATAAATCACCTATAACTGATAAGCGTGAAGCTACCCATGGGCGAGTATTAGGACCACCATGAGGAGAAATACTACCTTAAAGGGTAGGTGTGTTGAAAAAATGAAAAAAAAATGAAGTTCAAAATGAAAAGAAAAAAAAAAAGACAAAGGAAAAGAAAGATAAAATCATGCCACATTGAGCACGAAAAAGCAATTGCAGAGAATAACTGAGACATTAGGTTGGTTTGACCCATCGATCCCGATTTTTGAAACGAAATCATCGAGTTAGCTTACCTAAGGATTAAGCTATGAAAGAACCTTTGCACATACACACTTTGAGTCAGGCTTAGATCATTTATTCAAAGACTTGGATTTGTGTTGCATTGGGTGTTTTGAAAGTTCTCTGGTTTCATTACTGAGCATTCTTTGAGGACAATGATATGTATAACTATTGGGACTATTTCGTAGCATATGATATAACATGATGATATGGAAGACCCCACCATGTGGTTCACATTGACCTAGTGCAAACAACGAAGAGCATAAAGCTAAACCAAGACAGGGGTGACCAGTCTATCACCTCGCGAATCCGGGACATAACAAGATATTGAGTCATGGGATAGGAGGAAACTGAGCAATCACCTGAAGAGAATTGACAGAAAGAAAATGTAAGCAGACTCAGGGGGGACCAAAGACAGTTATAGGCAAAGGACGCTGAGGAGCACAAGGAAGACCTAAGCCATAGGAATATGAAACACATCCATGCATACATGCATACACGTTACATACACGTATTGTTTTTTGTTTTTTTTCACAGGTTTTAAAAGAAAAGGAAAAATCAGCAAGGACAATCAGTAGTTCCGGGAATGAATCCCAGGGTCGAGGCCCACACCGTCGGAGTTTTGGAATGAATCTGGGAATGAATCCCAGGGTCGAGGCCCACATCGTCAGAGTTTTGGAATGAATCCTAGGGTCGAGGCCCATATCAGTAAAATTTTGGAATGAATCCCAAGGTCGAGGCCTACGTCACCAGCAATTTTGGGAATGAATCCCAGGGTCGAGGCCTAGATTATCATCAGTTTCAGGAATGAATCCCAAGGGGCGAAGCCCGTATTATCAGCAGTTTTCGAGAATGAATTCCAGATGGTCGAGGTCCACATTATCACCAGGTTCGGGAATGAAGCCCAGAGAATAAAGCCCACATTCAGCACGGTTCGGGAATGAACCACCTCACAACACAGCTTGGGAATGAACCATCACATCGTCAGTATCAGTTTTGGGGATGATTCCCAGGGTTGAGACCCACACATCATCAGAAAGCCGATAATGGCAATCCGAGAATGGAGCAAGGTTCGAGAATGAACAAGAAGAGAATGGCAATCCAAGAATGGAGCAGGGTTCGAGAATGAACAAGCCAAGAATGGCACTCCGAGAATGGAGCAAGGTTCGGGAATGAACAAGTTGGGAATGACACTCCGAGAATGGAACACAGTTCGAGAATGAACCATTACGTCAGCATCAGTATCAGTTTTGGGGATGAGTCCCAGGGTCGAGGCCCACATTAGCAGAAGTATTAGTATCAGTATCAGTTTTACCGGGTATGGCACTCTGGGGGCGAGGCCCATATTAGCATCAGTATCAATCTTGTCGGGTATGACACTCATTAGGTGAAGCCCACATCGTTATCAGTATCAGTCTTGCCGGTTTTGGCACTCTGGGGGTGAGGCCCACATCATTACTAGAATCAGTTCTGCCGGGAATGGCACTCCGGGTATGGAGATACAGCATCAGTTCTACCGATATGGCACTCCGGGTATGGAGATACAACATCTGTTCTGCCGGGTATGGCACTCCGGGTATGGAGATACAGCATCAGTTCTGCCGGGTATGGCACTCTGGGTATAGAGACATCAGTATCAGTTTTACCAGGAATGGCACTCCGGGTATGGAGACATCAATATTAGTTGCGGGGATGAGTCCCAAGGTTGACGCTCCCATCAACATCAGCATCAGTTTCAGGGATGAGTCCCAGGGCCGAGGCCTACATCATCATCAGTATCAGTTACGGGGATGATCCCAGGGTTGAGGTTCCCATCAGCATCAGCATCAGTTTCAGGGATGAGTCTCAGGGCTGAGGCCTACATCATCATCAGTATCAGTTTTGGGGAGGAGTCCCTAGGGCGAGGCCCACATCAGCATCAGCATCAGTATCAGTTTCGGGGATGAGTATGAGTTGAGGCCTGTTGGACAAGTATGACCCATAGTGTCACTATTTGTACAGATCATGGTGTTGTTGTACAAATTAACTATGTGACAAAGGAAATTGCTCTTCTGTCATTTGTAATTAGATTACCAAAGATGTATAAATGATAGAAGGTCCATATGATTAGTTCCGGATTGATAAGATATGAGACAGTATCAATCTACGAAGGTTTAATCATTAAATATCCCCAGTCAGAGTATTATCGAGAATGGACATCGATAATGCGTAAAAGACTAGTATTACACGTGTGCACGCTGTAAGGGCATAACAACATAGATCTCATATATTTGGGTATAGGATACTCATGCAAGTGTAATAGGAGGTTGTGTTTATCGATGGTATGAGAAACAGCTTCGCTCTGGATAGACTCCTCAGAATTCCATTGGTAGTATGACTATGTGTCTATGGAAGTCTGAATCATGGTAGGTGTATTTGGTCTTAACCTGAGACTTGCACCGCTAATACTTACGACAATCAATATATTTTGGTTTTGGTCATCCAGGGCTTTAACAGGTTCTGTGTACGCCTCTTCTGGGTATATTGAGAATCGTAGTTTATTGGGTGTGATGTCGTCATGGAAGTATCACTCCTGTCATAGTGGAGATGATGATCATGTAGGATTCGGAACTCGTTCTCTTATATGCTGCAGCTATTGGGATATTATGACTAGGTCATGTTTATCCGATTATAGAGACTAGTTACCAGATGTAGGCATTGCATTTTTGCATAGCAGCCCAATGATGAGCCTCGTACGGAGGCACAACCTTTTAAGTCGTGGAAGTCGCGGGAAACGAATGTTGGAAGGGTAAAGTTGAAATTGGAATTTTTGTTGGATTTAACTTAGTTGTCTAGCTTTTATTTGCTCGTTTGATCTCTGTTTCGAAATTTATCCTCAGCCCCAAAAACCCCATAAGCCACTTACCAAACCATACCCCAAATCCAAATACCCAAGCCACCAAAAAGAACCAAATCCATGCCCAAACACCACACCACACGCCCATGCACATACCTCACGCCCATCACCTTCTAAATTAACCAAATACACATAAACAATCACAAATCCCACTCACACAAGCACTTGCCACCAACCACACATCACTAGCCACCAACATTGCCTAAAACATGCACACCTCACTTCCACTCACACAATGCAAGCCACCTCACTTCCACCTCCAACAAATACACCTAACCCACTAACTAGCACCATTACCCTTTGCATACACACATTTACGCACAAAACCTCTCAAATACACAAGCCACCAACCTTCCACTAACAATTAATAACTCACACCAACCCCCTCCACCAAACACAAAACATTTAATACCTCTCCACTAACAACCACTCCCTTGATTCAAGCACATTGCAAGCCACCAACACCCTCCACCCTTTCCTATAAAAGAAGCCTAACACCAACCAAAATCCTCTAGCACATATTGAACAACACTTAGCATCTTGATAGCACAAAAGACATCAAAAGACACCTCTACTCTCAAGCTTCTTCACGCCACACAGCCCGCATTCTGCCCTAGCAGTTCACGCCTAAGTCCCTCACTGCACAGCCCCTAAACACGTCCAAACACCTCCCCCACACCAGCTCCTTAACACGCAAACCAGCCCCTTCACATAGCAGCCCCCTAAAGCACAACACAGCCCCATACATCAGCCCTCTCTCACGCCAATACAGCCCATTACAGCAGCCCCACACAGCAGCCCTCTTTCACTCATAAAACAGCCCATAAAATCACCTCCTTTCACTGCAAACTGCACCTGAAAAATAGCCCACTAATCACGCCAAAAACACCCCCTTTATAGCCCCTAAGTCACGCCAAATAGCCCCTCACTGCACTGCCCACTGCACGACCAAAACAGAACCTAAAACGCACACTGCACTGCTCACAAACTGCCGCATTCTGCCCTACTGACCTGATCAAGTTTGCCATGATTTAACCCTCAAAATAGCCCTGAAAATACCCTAAAACCTGCACTATTTTATACCCCTTAACCACCAAAAATCGCACCTAAAACAGCAGCCCAAAATACCCCAAAATAGTAGCTAAAACACCTAAAACAGTGAACAAAAAACTGCACTTTGAAACCCCTCAAAAAACCGAACAAACAGCAGCCCAACCCCCTTAAAAACGCACAAAACAGTAGCTAAAACAACCAAAACAGTGGCCTCAAAAAACAGCAGTAAAACAATAGCAAAATGGAGTGAAAACAGCGAGCAAATCAGCGAAACAGCGAAAGAAGAAAAGGGGAACCAGCGAACCAGAAAAGTTGTGGGACATCACCTTTCCGACGGCCGTGAAACGCACTTCCAAAAGACGACACAAAAGGTTAGACCTGAGGGCATATGATACTTATTTTCCTCGCATGAATAGTGATTTAGAAAGCATGTTATTTATGTTATTTAGCATGAATGAATAGTTCAACATGTTATTATGGAGCTTTGCCTAAATAATTTAGCATGTCGTTTATGGTACCTTGCATGAATTAGTTTAGCATGAATAATTAGTTTAGTATGTTGTATGGAATTCATTCACATGAAATAATGATTTAGGAGATGTATTTTATGATGTTAGTATGAATAATTATTTAGCATGTTATTAAATTTAAGTGTGTAAAATTGGTAACTTAGAAAAGCATGTAAACCTAGATTTAGGCTTTATAAGAATTTAGACTACTTTGACCAATTTGTGTATTGAGTAGACTTGGTTAATATTACACAAATCCATTCATTACAATTGACATAAGTAAGGGACCATTCCGAACCCAACGGTTTGAGGTCTTCCCTTGCGAGGGGTGAGTGTGGCCTTAAATCATTTTCCAGGTTCACACCGGGTGGCGACTCCATTATTCTCCGGTTTAGTCCCATGCGGGCTACTCCGTACTCCCAACCGGGCCGTGAGCCCGGAACAGCATGCGTCCCCCAGTTTCTGTGTCCTACAATCTGGCGACTCCACTGGGGATAGAGAATCGTCCCCGAAATAATGTCTTGTAATGTTTGGATTTGTGCTTTAATTAACCTTGCTACTGTAGGTTTAAGGAGTTTAATCAAATGCATTGTTAAGGCTAGGTGATGGTTTGGTGTCTTCCTTCACTCACTACCTTCGAGGAAAAGCTGTGAAGGCACCTAGATAGTCATCACCCGTAGCTTGTTGTGATAGACTAGTTTGGAGGACTCGTTGTTTATTCCCGTCACCAAGCGATAAGAGCCTAAGAGGCTTGGGTACTTAAGAGAGCCTCGCTCCACCCTCCCTCTGGGGAATCTACAATGGGAAGTCCATTCGACAGTTAGTCACATACCATATCTCGTTGGCACGTACCGTAAGGTATAAAAAAGGAGCGTTCACTTGGTCGCTTGAACCCTTGAGTGGGGAGTCCTAGTTGTGAACAATCCTTCGTCAGCGAGAGCCTTTGTTTACACTCCTAAAACCTACATCTGAACCTTAGTTGTATGACCAATAGAAGTTATTTCTTTATGTTTGTGTTTGGGATCATCCTCATTTGGATTCTGTTGGACCTCTTGTCAAGAGATGTGAACTTGTTGGGCCATTTAAACTGGGACAAGTTCATGTCCTTTGACAATTGGGCCAAAAGCTTCTAAAATACCAGTGGTCCATTTTGTGTTTAGGCCTCTTATTATTTGAAGTCGTTTAGCCATGTTATCGCAAAAGTGTAAACATGTTGGGCCTCTTCAACTGGGACAAGTTTGCACCGCGCAATAGTATGATTGAATACTTTGAAATGATAATAAGCCAATTTGTATATATATTGCACATGTCTATTGCACCTCATGCATACACGCATCATGTTAACCCTTTTGTGTCTTAAAAGCCATCATAGATATCTGTTGGGTTAAGAAAAAGAAGTTAGAGTATTCCTTGGGAAAATTCAATACACCAGTCGGTTCATCGCTAAGTTGAGGAAGACAAGCCAGTGAAATAGAATGAGCAATGCTAGGAAGCCTTCGACAAGATCAGTGAATATTTGGTGAAACCTCATATCAATTGAGCCCGAAGTCCTGGAGGCAATGATGGTACAAGCGGATGAGACGGGGGTGGAGCAAGCAGTCTATTACCTCAATAAGTGGTACTATGATATTCAGCAAGCAGAGAAGGTAGAATAACCATTCAGAAATTGGGAAATGGAGCAGTGAAACTGTCAGACTTGGAAGGGAACGAGTTCATCGAGTCGATCGATGTAAACAGATTCAAGTAGTTTTTAGCCTGAGGAAGAGAAGACTGAGCAGTCACCAAGGGAATTGGCGGAAGACCTAACCCAACGGGATAGGAAATTCATCCATGCATACAAGCATACACGTAACTTGCATCCCTTGTTTGGTGTTTTGTTTTTACAGATTTCAAACAAAAGAGAACCAGTATGGGGCGACCAGAGACATATGGCGCCAAGGAGCACAATGAGGATCCAACCCATCACAAAAAGGGAGTACCTCTACACTTGCATATTTACACATCACACGCGCATGTTTTCATTCTATTGTTTTGTTTGTGTTCGCAGGTCTCAAATAAGGGAGAGGAAAGCGACAGAATACAAGACAAATTGAAAGAAGATAAAGTAATACCAACAATATTCAGAAATGAACCCATGGGGGCGAAGCCCCAAATTACCAGCAATTGAAAAGAGGAATGTCAGAGAAAAGAAAAATCTTTGGTGGCTAGACATATGTCCGATGATGAAATTATATGTGTAGGGAAGAAACCCTAGAAACGATAAGTGCGAGACGTGCTCTCATCCGGTGTTCTGAATGGACTGATCTCGGTTAGACTCATAAGCACTTGATCACGGGATCTCAGCAGTAGAAGCCTGAGTGTTTGCAAGATGACTAGTTGAAGAGATAGTGGATCAGTGAATGTCCGTTGCCTGGATGTCCACCCTGGTTTACTGATGCTACGATATATGATATGCTTGGAAACGAAGAGGAAAAGTCTCTATGAAAAAAAAGAAAGAGAAAAAATGGGCCGCCTATAACTGATAAGCGTGAAGCTACCCATGGGTGAGTATTAGGACCACCATGAGGAGAAATGCTACCTTAAAGGGTAGGCGTGTCAAGAAAAGAAAAAAAAGAAAACAAAAAAAAAAAAAGACAAAAAAAACAAAAACAAAAAACACAAAAAAAAAAACAAAAACAAAAAAAAGAAAAAGAAAAAAGAAAAATTCAAAATGAAAAGAAAGAGACAAAAGCAAAATGCAGAAGACCATATCATGTTGAGTATAATGAAGTAATCACAGAATGTGATCAAGACATCCAGGTTGGTTAGACCCACTGGTCCGATTCTCTGAAGCGAAATCATCAAGTTGGCTAACTTAAGGAATAAGCTGTGAAAGATCCTTGGCACACACACACTTGGAGTCTAGCTCAGATCACTCATTCAGACAAGCAAAGTTGATTATATCGAGTACTTTGAAGGTTCTCAGGTTTCGACACAAATCATTCACTGTGGACAAAAGTATGTCCAGCTATCAAGATTCTCTCATAAGAGGCAATACGACACTCTGGGGGCGAGGCCCACATCAGCATCAGTAATGGTTCGCAAACGGACCACTCTCATATCAACAATGGTTCGAAAATGGACCGCTCTCACATCAGCAATGGTTCAGAAATGGACCACTACAACATCAAATGCCGAAAATGGCGCTCCAAAATGGGGCACACACAAAACAGATGCCGAAAATGGCGCTCCAAAATGGGGCACACACATCAGATGCCGAAAATGGCGCTCCAAAATGGAGCACACACAACAGATGCCGAAAATGGCACTCCGAACAACATATCACATACATGTAATTTTGCTTTGTATTTGCAGGTTTGTGGCGGCAAAGACCATCTCATCAAGTAATAGTTCAAAATGAGCCACATTCTCACACAGCACTGTTCGGAAATGGACCGCTACCACATCAGCTGCCGAAAATGGGCTCCAAAATCGAGCACCCACAGCATATGCCGAAAATGGCACTCCGAAAATGAAGCATGGTTCTCAAATGGACAATCATCACCACTACGACACCCTAGGTACGGGGTTAGTACTCAGACATTCGTGGCTCTCTAGGTATAGAGACGTCACTTCGACACCCTAGATACGGGGTTAGCACGTTGGACTATCATGAAGTGTCGTGGACTACCGTGGACTGTCGTAGACTATCATGAAGTGTTGTGGACTACTGTGGATTATCATGAAGCGTCGTGTAGATTATGTGGATTACCGTGGATTATCATGAAGTGTCTGTCGTGGACTGCCGTAGATTATCATGAAGTGTTGTGGATTATCGTTGATTATCAAAGTTTTGTGGACTACTGTAAATTATCATGAAGTGTTGTGGACTACCGTTGATTATCATAAAGTGTGTGGATACTGTGGACTATGAAGATTATGAAGATTCTGTGGATTATGTGGACTACCGAGGACTACCGTGTGGACTATGAAGGTTATGAAGTTTCTGTGGATTATGTGGAATACGAGGACTACCGTGGACTACGACGATTATTGAAGATTATGTGGATTATGTGGAATACCGTGGACTACCGTGGACTATGAAGGTTATGAAGATTATGTGGATTATGTGGACTACCGTGGACTATGAAGGTTATGAAGATTATGTGGATTATGTGGACTACCGTAGACTATGAAGACTATGAAGATTATGTGGAATACCGGGGACTACCGTGGACTATGAAGATTATGAAGATTCTGTGGATTATGTGGACTACCATGGACTATGAAGATTATTAGGATTGTTTGGATTGTGTCGACTACCGTGGACTACCAAGATTGTGAGAATTATGTGGATTACCGTGGATTATGTGGACTATCGTGGACTACGAAGATTATGAGGATTATGTGGACTACCGTGGATCACCGTGGATTATGTGGACTACCGTGGACTACCGAGAAGTATTGTGGATATCGTGGACTATCGTGAAGAATTGTGGACTACCACGACGCCTAAGTACAGGGTATAACACCATCAACTCAACACAACAGGCGGACCAGGAAGCAGCTGGCGAGCCAGGTAAGTAAAAATGCATTGCACGAACTTTGATAGGATTGTCACTGGCACACCCTGAACAAATCCCATCAAAGTGGGGGCGACTGTAGGCATTGAATTTCTGCATAGCAGCCCAATGATGAGCCTCGTACGGAGGCACTACCTTTTAAGTCGTGGAAGTCGCGGGAAACGAATGTTGGAAGGGTAAAGTTGGAAATTGGAATTTTTGTTGGATTTAACTTAGTTGTCTAGCTTCTGTTTGCTCGTTGGATCTCTGTTTCGAAATTTATCCTCAGCCCAAAAACCCCATAAGCCACTTACCAAACCATACCCCAAATCCAAATACCCAAGCCCACCAAAAAGAACCAAATCCATGCCCAAACACCACACCACACGCCCATGCACATACCTCGCGCCCATCACCCTTCTAAATTAACCAAATACACATAAACAATCACAAATCCCACTCACACAAGCACTTGCCACCAACCATACATCACTAGCCACCAACATTCCCTAAAACATGCACACCTCACTTCCACTCACACAATGCAAGCCACCTCACTTCCACCTCCAACAAAATACACCTAACCCACTAAATAGCACCCATTACCCTTTGCATACACACATTTACGCACAAAACCTCTCAAATACACAAGCCACCAACCTTCCACTAACAATTAATAACTCACACCAACCCCCTCCACCAAACACAAAACATTTAATACCTCTCCACTAACAACCACTCCCTTGATTCAAGCACATTGCAAGCCACCAACACCCTCCACCCTTGCCTATAAAAGAAGCCTAACACCAACCAAAATCCCCTAGCACATATTGAGCAACACTTAGCATCTTGATAGCACAAAAGACATCAAAAGACACCTCTCCTCTCAAGCTTCTTCACTCCACACAGCCCGCATTCTGCCCTTGCAGTTCACGCCTAAGTCCCTCACTGCACAGCCCCTAAACACGTCCAAACACCTCCCCCATAACAGCTCCTTAACACGCAAACCAGCCCCTTCACATAGCAGCCCCCTAAAGCACAACACAGCCCCATACATCAGCCCTCTCTCACGCCAATACAGCCCATTACAGCAGCCCCACACAGCAGCCCTCTTTCACTCATAAAACAGCCCATAAAATCACCTCCTTTCACTGCAAACTGCACCTAAAAAACAGCCCACTAATCACGCCAAAAAAATCCCCTTTATAGCCCCTAAGTCACGCCAAACAGCCCCTCACTGCACGACCAAAACAGAACC
Organism: Zanthoxylum bungeanum; assembly: GCA_019454045.1. NCBI lineage: Eukaryota > Viridiplantae > Streptophyta > Magnoliopsida > Sapindales > Rutaceae > Zanthoxylum > Zanthoxylum bungeanum. The sequence goes on along the minus strand of SKCR01031493.1, from coordinate 87,124 downwards.
TTAAAACGCACACTGCACTGCTCACAAACTGCCGCATTCTGCCCTACTGACCTGATCAAGTCTGCCACGACTTTAACCCACAAAATAGCCCTGAAAATACCCTAAAACCTGCACTATTTTATACCCCTTAAACACCGAAAGTCGCACCTAAAACAGAAGCCCAAAATACCCCAAAACAGTAGCTAAAACACCTAAAACAGTGAACAAAAAACTGCACTTTGAAACCCCTCAAAAAACCGAACAAACAGCAGTCCCAACCCCCTTAAAAACGCACAAAACAGTAGCTAAAACAACCAAAACAGTGGCCTAAAAAAACAGCAGCAAAACAGCTGCAAAATGGAGTGAAAACAGCGAGCAAATCAGCGAAACAGCGAAAGAAAAGGGGAACCAGCGAACCAGAAAAGTTGCGGGACATCAACCTTTCCGACGGCCGTGAAACGCACTTCCAAAAGACGACACAAAAGGTTAGACCTGAGGGCATATGATACTTATTTTCCTCGTATGAAATAGTGATTTACAAAGCATGTTATTTATGTTATTTAGCATGAATGAATAGTTCAACATGTTATTTATGGAGCTTTGCCTAAATTAATTTAGCATGTCGTTTATGGTACCTTGCATGAATTAGTTTAGCATGAATAATTAGTTTAGTATGTTGTATGGAATTCATTCACATGAAATAATGATTTAGGAGATGTATTTTATGATGTTTAGTATGAATAATTAATTTAGCATGTTATTAAATTTAAGTTGTGTAAATTGGTAACTTAGAAAAGCATGTAAACCTAGATTTAGGCTTTATAAGAATTTAGACTACATTGACCAATTTGTGTATTGAGTAGACTTGGTTAATATTACACAAATCCATTCATTACAATTGACATAAGTAAGGGACCATTCCGAACCCAACGGTTTGAGGTCTTCCCTTGCGAAGGGTGAGTGCGGCCTTAAATAATTTTCCCAGTTCACACCGGGTGGCGACTCCATTATTCTCCGGTTTAGTCCCTTGCGGGCTACTCCGTACTCCCAACCGGGCCGCGAGCCCGGAACAGCATGCGTCGCCCAGTTTCTGTGTCCTACACCAGAGATTCGATATGTGCTTCGTACATGACAGACACATTTCCAGCCCCAGACCTTGCACGTGACATCCGATGCTGGATCGAAATACGCAATACTACGCCTGATATAGATCGTATATTCCTGTAAGGATATTTCTGGAGAATTGGGTAGGCATGGCGCTTTGCTAGAAGCCAACCTTGTCTTGTAAATCGGTAAAAACTTAGTACTAAGTACTTACGTGTTCTGATAGTCCGATCCGGATTTACTACCAACATATCCGGGGATCTCATGGGTCGCTTCCCAAAAATTCACCGATGACGTATGACTCGCACTTTATTAATATTGGATTAATTAGATGAGAGAGAAAATTAATCTGGGATTAATTACGGAGATATTTTATCTGGGATAAAATATTAATTAAGAGAGAGAACGATTAATTTGGAATTAATCGATAAAATAATATTTTCGATATATTATACGAAATTGGATTTTGACGCGGAATTGAAATTAGATTTTAATTCAGGCGAACGAGTTAATTTAGAATTAATTCGTTAGCGACGTGAATAGTAATTTTGCTAGGCATAACTATTTAATTACGACGCAACGAAAAATTGGTTATTTTGGAATTAGCGAACCCGGGCCCGGGAATGTTTGCGGGCACACTCGCATTACGAATTTAAGTACGGCCCACAAGTCATATCAAGCGTCAAATCACTTGTCATTTTGAGTGATGTGACAACTTGTCATTTGAGTGATTGATGGAAGTAGTTGGTTTACTTTAATGCCATTTACCAATTTTGAATTTGGTAAATCAATTAATTGATTTTGGAAAATCAATATTGTGTATTAGATACACAAACCAATTAATTCATCACTCTCTCTCTTCTTCAACACACACGGTTTTGAGCCATTTCCCTCCTCTCTCTCTCTCACGGTCTTGGACCACACTTCTTATTCTCAATTTTCAGTTATTGCTGAGAACAAATGAGAAGCAAAGTGAAGATTTTGTTGCAAAATCATGAGTGCTAGCACACATAGGAGTCATCCTAAGGTGATAGGGAACTAATTTAATGAGCATGGATTCACCATATAAAGCTTGGAGCTTGGAGCATCAATGGAGGACCATGGCCGATTTTTTGGAGGAGAACAAAAGCCCACTGCCGAGAGCTTCTAAGAGGAGCACATGGATTTTGTTCATCGCATCGCTAAGCCGTTCAATGTGAGTATGAATCCTCCATATTTCTTTTAAGTATTAACACATGTTTGATGCTTAAAATGATCCTTGGGACCTTAGAGAAACCCAATAATGGTATCAGAGCCATTTGAGCATAAACTTGAACTTAGGGTTAAAATTGGGTAAATTGTTTTTGAGACTGATTTGATAAAATTACTTGATTGAGTATGCTTAAATGACGTTTAATTGAAGTTGGATTTGATCAATTTCATGAAAAGTTGATTGGATCAATTTTTGCCCAATAATTTGCCTTGGCCGAGAGGTACATGAACCCTAATTGTCATGGTATTTTATGTTTTTGATCATTGGATGAGTTGGAAAACATTGGGTAATGTTGATTTGTAATTCAATTGGATTGAAAACGAAATCGGATTATAAATCCCCAAAAATGCCGAGACTATAGAAGCATGAAATGGGTTTGATTTTTGATTAAAATGTGTTGGACATGTTTTGATGTTAATGAGCATAATTAATTGTACAAATTTGTGTTTTGGAAATATTAATTTGGGTAATTAATTATGGTATACACTTTAATTAATTTGATTATGAAATTTGGAATTTTGAAATTAAATTAATTGGGCTTATTTTGGAATTGGGCCTTAAAAGTTATAATTGGGCTTAATGGGTTTGGTTGGGCCAAGTTTGGTTTAGGCTAATTGGTTGGATCCAATAGGGCCCAAAACCATATCCATAAAGTCCAATTATGACTAAATGGACCTTTAATAATAATTGGGCCTAATGGGCCTAAATTGGTTTCTTGGCAAATAAGGGTGATTCCTTAAATGGGTTTTGGTATTTGGGTTTGACCCATATTGACCAAAAATCCATGCCTTAAGAAATTAATTAAAAGCCCATTGGACTTAAAATTAAATTGACATTGGATGTTAATTAGGCTTTGAGACCCGTAACGATTAGATTTGGAATCCAAGTCGTAAAGGTTCGTTAATAAAGTATAATATTTTATTTGGAATTCAATAAATGAAATAGTATTAAAAACAAATTAAATTGGATTTAATGTTGTAGTTTAATTTAATTCAAAATTTCGTACTTTGAGTACTTATTCGCAAAACGAGTTTGACTCGAGCAAAATCAAATCATTGTTTGAACATTGGATGGTCATTAATATTCAGATTAATTAATTGGATTTGATTGATTGATAACATGCTTGTGTGAATACATGGTTGTGATGTATGAATAATGTATATCGGATGGATATTAGATGGGTGGGGTAATTTTGGAAATTATTGTAACAAATTTAGAATTTATTAATTGGACCTACATGTCCAGCCTATTACCTCCTTACTCTTTGTATTTCTCTTCTCACCTATTCCCCTCAATGTAAATGAGGTTTCTTTAGAAGTGTTATGCAATCGGGTAGAAGTAATACTTGTGCTAGCGGGAGAGAGGAAATGGAGAGATTTGTTCTAGGAACAATGTGTTTAAGTATCCATCCGCATATCATTATTATATTTATTTATTTACGCGCCTTATTATGTGTTTAGAATGCATGTTTAAGGGTGTATGATGGTGAGACCTTTACAAAGATAATAAATTGGTTGCCAATTGCACGCGAAAAACCCTCAACATCATATTAAGCGTTTTTCCTTCCATTGAGTGATTCTTACTCAAGATCCAAGACTAGCATTGGTTTATTGGCCAAAGTCAAGACCTTTGTCCGTTGCGGATGTGTTTGAATCATGAAGGCTCTGTTCCATATTGGTGTCTTGTCCAAGTTGTGATTTTTTGGCCAAAGTCAAGATCACTTCTTGTCCATCGAAATTGATTACGAAGCTTTCCAAGGTCAATGGGTTCCGCTTAACTAGGATCACTAAGTTTGTTGTGCCAAAGCCAAGGCTTAGTTGATTCAGAGGAAAAAGGTTAGGCAATATATTGGATTTATTGGCATATATAAGATATATGTTTCGGACTTGGATGTCCACCTACAAGATCTAGGAATTGGATGAGATCCAATTGATCTTAGAGATCTACCTAGTTAATTATCATACAATTTGTTGGCCAAAGTCAAGATTGTGTGTTATTTAACGGGATCCTAGCCCACTAGGAAACAAGGTTTCCCGAGTACTCCACAGAGGGTTAGAGGCTCACCGAAAATTAGTGGGAGGCAAGTATTAAATTTGCAATATTCGTTTAGTTACTTGCCATACGCGCTCATTTCAAATATTTCGTCAAATAAATTAATATATTAGTTGGACTAATATTTAATCGTTGTTTTAAAACAGTTGGACTGTATTCAAACTATTCAATTAATAGTTGATTTTATAATTGGATTATAGTAATGAATATAATTGAATTTAATCAATTAAATTATAGTTGATTATATAGTTGGACTATAGTATTCATTATAATAAATAGTACCTAAAATCGTTGATTAAATAGTTGGACTATTAGAATCAAGATAAATTGAAAGATTGGTGTTTAAAACATAATCATGGGTGAAAATGTATTTAAACGACTTTAATTTTCAAATTGGGAATAAAAACTTCAGGATGGTCCTGGAAACTAAGAAGTTACTTTATTTGATAAAATAACATCTTTAAACCTAAGCCTGGAGTTGAGCAAATAGTAGAACATGAAATTTGGAATATTCATGTGATGATAACATTAGTGCTTAATCCATTAAGCTTGCCAAATAGACACCTTAATTTCTTAGTCAGAACTAAGGATTAGATCCTTATAATATGATAATGAAATTGAAGGATTTTCATAGATCTATCTTTAGATCTTAGAAGTACTAAATTGCAATAGTAAACTCTTGGAGAGTTAATGGCTATACTCAAGGAGACAAAGCCAAAGTTTGCAATAAGGCAAGAAGCGCAAGGCGCATCTTACTTCGATATTCTAGAAGGCCAAGGCTTGGCCAAAGGCTTCTGGGGTGTGGAAAAAGTGGCAAAGGCAAAGTCATTATAATCTTCTGGGAAGACATAGGACATATCCCAAGATGTCGGCCTAAATTATGGAAAACAGGGACACGCAAGTGTGACTGCCGTATGGACAAGGCAGACATGAAGGAATTAAAGATGGGCAAGGCTCTGACTTCAAATATGTTTGTTATAAACATGTTCACTACTACTATTAAAATTGGATTTTAGATACTAAGTGTGGTACATAAATATTTACTGATGTGCAGAATCTGTTGAGAGCAGGATACTGACTTCAGTAGAGATTTATCTGCGGATCGGAAACGGGACGACAGTCGCTGTTTTAACCGTAGAAACCTAAGTTTAGGAACTACCCTTCGGGTGTGTACTTAAATTAGGAAATTGTTGTAATGTAACTAGTTTGACTAGAAATATTATCTCTATATCAGGGCTTAACCCATTGCGGGTATACCTTTATATTCTAGAACACTAAAGTGTTTTATTTTATAAAGATGATATTGAGATAAATACAATAGATGTGAATAACAGTATTTATATTTTGAATATAAATGAATCTCAAACGTATAACATGACAAACAAATAGCTCAAACTGAATTAACAGTTGAGACTTATAAGTGGCATTGTTGTCTGGGACACAATTAACAAGACTCGTATATCCACACTTTCGAAGAGTGGGTACTAGGATAGATTTGATTCCATTCAAATAATGTCTACGAATCTAGTTCTTAGGCAAAGTGCCTGAAATACCTTTTACATGGTAAAAGTGTAAGTGCCACCAATCTGTTAGCCCTCGTTCATAGTGACGTAAGTGGTCCCATATCTAGCTAGGCTAGAAGTGGATATGAATGTTTCGTGACCTTTACGGATGTGGCATCGCGTTTTGGTTATGTGTTTCTTTTGAAACACAAATCTGAAACTTTTAAAGTTTCGACACGAAGTAGAAAAACAGATCGGCTAAAGTATTAAACCATCATGGTTAGACCATGATGAAAATATTTAACCAATAAGTTTCTTATATACTTGAAAGAGTATAGTATTCTTTCAATGAGGACTCCTCTTGGAACACGTCTATTGATGGTGTGTCCGAACGGAGAAACCGAATTTTGTTGGACATGATAATGTTAATCATAAGTCGCTCTGAGCTACCATTTCCTTCAACGGATACTCATAAACAGTGCAAGACTTATTTTGAATAAGGTTCCATAAAAATCTGTTAGACAGATTTCATATTAGATATGAACAGGAAAGAAACTAGGTTTCTCATTCCTGTAGATTTAGGAATGCTAGGCATATGTTTGGATGATACCAAACTAGAACCCAAATCGGAAAAGTGCCTAATAATGGTTATCCTAGGGAAACCATAGTATAGTACTTATACAACTCATAAGAGAACAATGTAATTGTTGCTCGCCATGTGGTTTTCCTAAGAGGAATACCTATATGCAGTGGTAAGTGGGAGGAAAGTAAATCTCGATCGGAGTAATACTATTCCTGGCACCAATTCCTTAATGGAACACAAATAGTTCATCAAGGATGAAACTATACCAATAATCTTCGAATACACAAGAACCGTGTAAGTCAGAGAGAGTCAGAAAACAACCTGGGAGGTATGGGTTTCTGATCTCCCCTCATAAAGATGTCAATCATATTGGGGAAAACGAACTGACTACGTATGAGGAAGTGATACAAGGTATCGACTCCCTATTATGGCAAAGTGTCATGATGTCCGAAATGGATTCCATGTATACCAACTAAGTTTTGATACTAGTTGATGTACCGCAAGGCATTGTGCCTACTGGTACTATATAAGTCTTCAAGAAAGACATACATGGAAGGCAACATACCAATGCACTAAGCTAGGCTTGTAGCGAAAAGGTATCGTTATCAACATTGTGTCGATTATGACGAAACCTTTTAACTGTTGACACGGTAAATCCATTTGGATAATGTTTGCTAATGCTGCATGTTTCATTTATGAAATATGGTAGCTGAACGCCAAAATCGCTTTCCTTAACAGAAACCTTTTGGAGGATGTTTAAAACATCCTAGCGGTTTTGTCGTACCAAAACATGCAAACAAGGTTTGCAGGTTATTCGATCCATGGATAGATTGAAGCAAGCATTAGGTTCTTGGAACTATCGTTTTGATGTAATCATAATGGTATATGATTTGATTCAAAACGAAAATGATTCTTGTGTATATAAGGAGGTTAGTGGGAGCGCAATGACAATGAATGTCCTAAGTAATGATGACATGTCATTTCTTGGAAATGATATTCCCATAAAACTATCGGTGAAAGCTTGGCTTTCATTAAAATTCTCCGTAGAATTCTTGGGAGAAACAAACTTTATTCTAGGAATAAAGATCTACTAGGATAGATTTAAAGTTGTTAATAATCTCCGAGAACTCGTACATTGAAACAAATGTACGTGACCTGTGGTGTCTCATACGCTTTGTGTTGAGTTTAAATCAAGTCCCAAGATCAACAAATCAAGCAAGAAAACGCATGAATACACAACATAGGAGGTGCGGAATATACTCAAATTGTCGGTTTTGATGTGAAGAAGAACACAAGCCATTTTCTTCCCCAAGCAGTTCGGCAGTAGCTCTCCTTGACAGTGGGCTGTGCGGTTTTGGGCATTTTGAACTCCTCCATATTCGGCCATTGATGAACACCATTGAAGCTCCAAGCTTCAAGCTTCAATAAGGAATTCCAAGCTCATAAATTCGTTTCCCTATCACCATAATATAACCCATGTGGTGTGCTAGCACTTATCATCTTCCTTGCTTCTCTTCTTCATTCGGTCAAACCCAGATTTTTGAAGAACAAGAATCGGTTTCCAAAACCGTGGAGAAGGAAGAGGAAATGAGAGGGAAAAGAGAAGTGCGTGAAAAGAAGTGGAGAGAGAGAATAAAAGCTTTTACTTTTATATTTATTGTTTTATTAAATTGATTTTCCAAAAACCAATTAAAAACAATTACCAAAACTTTTGAATTTCAAAAATCAAAAGCAAAAGCCAAAAAGTAAAAAGCAATAAAGCTTTCCATCACATCACATCACTTTAATAAAGTGACAACATGTCATGTCACATCACTCAAAGTAACAAGTGATTTGACAATTGATGCGACTAGCAATTTGACGCTTGACGTGACTTGCGTGCCGCACTCGAATTTGAAATACGAATGCGCTCGCAAACACGCTCGGGCTCGGGTTCGCTAATTCCAAATTAACGAATTTTCTGTTGCGTCGTAATTAAATGATTACGGCTAGCGAAATCACTATTCACGTCGCTAACGAATTAATTCTAAATTAATTCGTTCGCCCGAATTAAAATCTAATTTCAATTCCGCGTCGAAATCTAATTCCGTTATAATATATCGAATATATTAATTTATCGATTAATTCCAAATTAATCGTTCTCTCTCTTTAATTAATATTTTATCCCAGATAAAATATCTCCGCAATTAATCCCAGATTAATTTTCTCTCTCTTCTAATTATCCTAGATTAATTAAGTGCGAGTTATACATCATCGGTGAATCTTCAGGAAGCGACCCATGAGATCTCCGGATATGTTGGCAGTAAATACGGTCGTCGGATTATCCGAACACGTAAGTACCTCGTACTACGTTTATACCGATTTACAAGACAAGGTTGGCTTCTAGCAAAGCGCCAAGCCTACCCAATTCTCCAGAAATATTCTTACAGGAATATATAGATCTGTATCAAGCGTAGTATACCGTAGTATTGTGTATATCGGCCCAGTATCAGATAGTCACGTGCTAGGGCTGGGGCTGGATAAGTGTCTGCCCCGTCCGAAGCACATGTCGGATGTCTGGTAACTAGTCTCTATAATCAGATATTCATGACATGGTCATAATATCATGATTGGATGCGCATCACTCAAGAGCACTAGTACCGTATCCTGCGTGACATCATCTCCACTATAACTGAAGTGATACTTCCGTCTTGACATCACACCCAATACACTATGACTCTCTGATAAACCCAGAAGTGGTGTACGCAGAACCGGTTAAAGCCCTGTACCACCAAGACGAAAGTTTATCGATTATCGTAAGTATTAGCGATGTAAGTCTCAGGTTAAGACCATACACACCTACCCTAATTTCGGCCTCCCATAGACATAGTCATAATACCAATGGGATTCCGAGGGGTCTATCCAGAGCGAAGCTGTTTCCCGTACCATCGGTGAAACACAACCTCCTATCGCACTTGCATAAGTATCAATACTTAAATATGAGAACTATGCGGTCGTGCCCTCACAACGCGCACAAGTGCAATACTAGCCTATTCCGCATTATCGATGTCCTGTCTTGATAATACTCCGGCTAGGGATATTTAATGATTAATCCTTCGTGGACTGATACTGTCTCATATCATTCTCAATCCAGGAACTAATCATAGGGACCTCTCTTCATTTATATATCTATGGTGATCTAATCACAAATGATGAGAGTGCAATTTCCTTGTTACATAGTTAATTTGTACAACAACACCGTGATCTGTACAAATAGTGACGCTATAGGTCATATTGTCCAACACTTTGAGCATATGGATTCACAATCAGGAAAATCCAATTGGATTGATGTTAAGAACATCCTTGAGTATCTTAGATGAACTAAAGATGATGTCTTATACTATGAAGAATGAGAACTTGAAGTGACTGGGTTCACTGCTGTAAGTTTCCTAACCGATAAATAACGACTATAAGTCGTAACAATGGTAATATAAAGTTTGAATAACGGAACAGTGAGCTGGAAATCTTCCATGCAAGATATTGTTATCGAATAAACAACACAAGCGGATTATTGCTGCAGCTGAGGCAGCAATAGAAGCCTTTTGGATCGATAATAATCCTAATCAGATTAGGAGTAGTTTTGTTAGCAGCTGAGCTAGGCTTCAGCATAGGCTAAAGAATTAATGGTCTCATCAACGATCCAGATATATACTTCGATATTTATCTTATTCGTTTGGACCATACATCGTGGTGATGTGATGATCGAATAAATCGCATCAGATCATAATCATGCAAATCCGCTGACGAAAGCATTTCCTCAGCAGAAGTTTGAGTGAACCGTACATAGTTCGGGTGTAAGACACTTGAGTGACTGGCTATAGGCCAAGTGGGAGATTGTTGGACAATTAGGACCCATAGCGTCACTATTTGTACAGATCATGGTGTTGTTGTACAAATTAACTATGTGACAAAGGAAATTGCTCTTCTGTCATGTGTAATTAGATTACCAAAGATGAATAAATGATAGGAGGTCCATATGATTAGTTCTGGATTGATAAGCTATGAGACAGTATCAATCCACGAAGGTTTAATCATTAAATATCCCTAGTCAAAGTATTATCGAGAATGGACATCGATAATGCGTAAAAGACTAGTATTACACTTGTGCGCGTTGTGAGGGCATAACGACATAGTTCTCATATATTTGGGTATAGGATACTCATGCAAGTGGAAAATTGGAGGTTGTGTTTACCGATGGTACGGGAAACAACTTCGCTCTGGATAGACCCCTCGGAATTCCATTGGTAGTATGACTATGTGTCTATGGAAGTTCGAATCAGGGTAGGTGTATTTGGTCTTAACCTGAGACTTGCACCGCTAATACTTGCGACAATCAATAGACTTTGGTTTTGGTCGTTCAGGGCTATAACAGGTTCTGTGTACGCCTCTTCTGGTCTATTGAGAATCGTAATGTATTGGGTGTGATGTCGAGATGGAAGTATCACTCCAGTCATAGTGGAGATGATGATCACGTAGGATACGGAACTCGTTCTCTTATATGCTGCAGCTATCGGGATATTATGACTAGGTCATGTTTATCCGATTATAGAGACTAGTTACCAGAGATCTGATATGTGCTTCGTACGGGGCAGACACATTTCCAGCCCCAGACCTGCACGTGACACCTGATGCTGGATCAAAATACGCAATACAACGTATACTACGCCTGATATAGATCGTATATTCCTATAAGGATATTTCTGGAGAATTGGTTAGGCATGGCGCTTTGCTAGAAGCCAACCTTGTCTTGTAAATCGGTAAAACGTAGTACTAGGTACTTACGTGTTCGGATAGTCTGACGACCGGATTTACTGCCAACATATCCGGGGATCTCATTGGTCGTTTCCCGAAGATTCACTGATGACGTATGACTCGCACTTTATAAATCTGGGATTAATTAGATGAGAGAGAAAATTAATCTGGGATTAATTACGGAGATATTTTATCTTGGATTAATTTGGAATTAATCGATAAAATAATATATTCGATATATTATACGAATTTGGATTTCGACGCGGAATTGAAATTAGATTTTAATTCGGGCGAACGAATTAATTTAGAATTATTCGTTAGCGACGTGAATAGTAATTTTGTTAGGCATAATTATTTAATTACGACGCAACGGAAAATTCGTTAATTTGAATTAGCAAACCCGAGCCCGGGAGTGTTTACGGGCGCACTCGTATTGCGAATTTAAGTGTGGCCCACAAGTCACATGAAGCGTCAAATCATTAGTCACATCAAGCGTCAAATCACTTGTCACTTTGAGTGATGAGAAAACTTGTCATTTAAGTGATTGATGGAAGTAGTTGGTTGGCTTTAATGCCATTTACCAATTTTGAATTTGGTAAATCAATTAATTGATTTTGGAAAATCTATATTGTGTATTAGATACACAAACCAATTAATTCATCACTCTCTCTCTTCTTCAACACACACAGTTTTGAGCCATATCCCTCCCCTCTCTCTCTCACGGTCTTGGACCACACTTCTTCTTCTCCATTTTCTGTTATTGCTAAGAACAAAGGAGAAGCAAAGTGAAGATTTTGTTGAAAATCATGAGTGCTAGAACACATAGGAGTCATCCTAAAGTGATAGGGAACTAATTCCATGAGCATGGATTCACCATATAAAGCTTGGAGCTTGGAGCATCAATGGAGGACCATGGCCGATTTTTTTGGTGGAGAACAAAAGCCCACTGCCGAGAGCTTCTAGGAGGAGCTCATAGATTTTGTTCAACGCATCGCTAAGCTGTTCAATGTGAGTATGATTCCGCCATATTTCATTTCAGTATTCACACAGGTTTGATGCTTAAAATGATCCTAGGGACGTTAGAGAAACCCAACAAGGCCTACATCAGTATCAGTTTCGGGTATGAGTCCCAGGATTGAGACCCACATCATCAGCAGTTTTAGGGATGCGTCCCAAGGTCGTGACCCACATCATCAGCAGTTTTAGGGATGCGTCCCAGGGTTGAGGCCCACATCATCATCAGCAGTTTGGGGATGCGTCCCAAGGTTGAGGCCCACATCATCATCAGCAGTTTGGGGATGCGTCCCGGGGTTGAGGCCCACATCATTATCAGCAGTTTGGGGAAGCGTCCCAGGGTTGAGGCCCACATCATCATCAGTTTCAGTTTGGGGATGCATCCCAGGGTTGAGGCCCACATTATCATCAGTTTCAGTTATGGGATGCGTCCCAAGGTTCAGGCCCATTTTGTCAGCGGTATTGGGATGCGTCACAGGGTCGAGGCCCCCGTTGTCAGTTGCAGTTATTATGATGCGTCCCAGGATCGAGATCCACTGCATCATCATTTCTAGTTTTGGGATGCGTCCAAGGGTTGAGGCCCACATTGTCAGCGGTATTGGGATGCGTCCCAGGGTCGAGGCCCCCGTTGTCGGTTGTAGTTATTGGGATGCGTCCCAGGGTTGAGGTCAAATGCATCATCAGTTCGAGTTTTGGGATACGTCCCAGGGTCGAGGCCCACATTGTCAGCGGTATTGGGATGCGTCCCAGGGTCGAGGCTCCCGTTGTCGGTTGCAGTTATTGGGATGCGTCAATGGTCGATGGCCCCCTGCATCATCAGTTCCAATTTTGGGGATGCGTCCCTAGGTCGTGACCCACATTGTCAGCAGTATTGGGATGCGTCCCAAAGTCGAGGCCCCCGTTGTCGGTTGCAGTTATTGGGATACGTCCTAGGATCGAGGTCCACTGCATCATCAACTCAGTTTGAAGCAACAGGTAAGTCAAGTGGCAGCTGGCGAACCAGGAATTCAATCGTCATCTGTTTTGGGATGCGTCCCAGGGTCGAGGCCCACCACACCAGATCAACTCAGTTCGAAGCAACAGGCAAGTCAAGCAGCAACTGGCGAGCCAAGTAAGTAAAAATGCATTGCATCACTTTGATAGGATTGTCACTGTCACACACTGCACAAGTCCCATCAAAGTGGGGGCGATTGTAGACACTGCATTTTTGCATGAAAGCCTAATGATGAGCCTCGTAAGGAGGCACTACCATATAAGTCGCGGGAAACGGACGTCGGAAGGGAAAATTCAAAAAAATAATCGTTAGTCAAATTTTGAACTCGCTAGTTAGCCACGGATTCACTCAGTCAATTCCTGTTTTAAACATTAATCATTGCCCAAAACCCTTGCACCCACCAAAAGCTCATATGCACCCATCCAAAACCCTAACCCTAATACACCACTATATAAGGACCCCTAAACTAAACATAGCCGGGGATGGGGCTTCAGCTCATCACTCACGCAAGAAAGAAAAGAAAATAAAACCCTAGCATAGAACCCATCACACCTCGATCTCTCTTCTCTTCTCACCGTGTACAACACTGCCTCCACCGACTGAAATGAACAAAAGCAAATAGTCAATGACTCTTGGCTATTCTGACAAACTCTTCTTTCCCCCTTCTCGGCAATCAACAGCAAAGAAATCCTAAGCTTCAACCAGCCTGCCTTCGATAACACAACAACAACAAAGCCAATCGTGAACCTCACTCACTGTAAGAAGAAACAAAACCCTAAGGACCCTAAAGTTCTTCTCGGCATACATAAACCCTCTGGCTGCCTTCCTCCCTGGGATCCTCTCTCTCAACCACATCAACCTCACGGCTCCATTCACAAACACAACTCTAAACCCTAGGCGATGCGGCGTCGATTGAATCAGTGCGATGCCTGAGTAGGTTCTATGCTTCAAGTTGATAGTTTCTGATGTTTTAAGGGCTGCTAGGTGCTTTTATAATTTTTGGGAGGCATTCCCTATACTCATTACCAGTAGTAGTCGAGTTTCTTATTCTGTGATTTTTGGGAGTATGAGAGAAGTTAAAGTACGAGACACTTCTAATTTTTGTACCCTTGGGGCTGATGGAGGATCTAGCATTCATGAATCTGCATCTACAAGTGAGGATCAGAGATGCTCGTCATTAAGTGTGAAATCCACTCCTGAACTAGAAAAGAAGGTGTGGAAATGGGAAGTACTTGGGCTTAAATCCAGATTGCTTCTTTGTCGGTTGTGATATAAGTGCTCCCTTAATTAAAATTTGCGCCGATATGAGGCATGAAGTTTTGGTCGCAGATGCCGTAAATCTTCCTTACAAATCTGAGTTTGGAGATGCAGCCATCTCTATAGCTGTTTTGCATCATCTAAGTACCGAAAGTAAGAGAAAGAAAGCAATTGAAGAATTATTTAGGGTTGTGAAAAAGGGTGGCTTTGTTCTAATAACAGTATGGATCGTGGAGCAAGAGGATAAATCATTAGTTACTAAATGGACTCCTCTTACTCAAAAGTACGTAGAATAGATGATAGGACCTGGAAGTCCTCAAGTTCGTAGCCCTTCAGCTCGAACACTGGAAAGCTTCCAAGAAATAGAGGACACTACTCGATCATCGTGATAAAGCTGATCCAGTGAAGTTGCAGCAGGAGAAGGAAAAATTAGAACGAAGACAACGGGAAGAAACAGTGAACCAGCAAATCAGAAAAATAGCGGAACATTAACCCTTCTGGCGACGTCCCAACGCACTCCCGAGAAGCGACTTAAAAGGTAAGACCTGAGGGCACCCTTTATTATATTTTATTTTTTCGTCCTGGAAACGACATGCTTGGTTGGACGTGGAATACGTCCAACCGGGTATGCAAAGTCCTATATTGAAAACGGCCAAATTCTTTGGTCACATATTTATTATTCCGCCTTTATTTCGTATTATTAGTCTTTTATTATTTCGCATTTAATTTACGTTCATTGTTATTTATTATTCCATATTGATTTCGTGTTATTTATCTTCCTTGTTATTTCACATATATGTCTCTTCGATTATTTATCGTCTTATGCATTATCATATTTCGTGCATGTCAAATTGGGTTAATGATTGTGTTGTGTTGATGCTTGCGTGTTATCCCTTGTGGTATATCGGATGGACACCCAGACGTAAATTCCATAGCCGAATCCGAATGAACTGTAGTGCGGTCTGTACATGGGATACAACTCCACGTACCACTAGGGAAATACTCGCATAAGCCTCATTAATTTCCTTTTTTATTTGCTATTTATTCATTGACGTTTTTCCGCCTTTGATTATTTATTATTTCCATTTCCGCACCTTGTACTATTTAATGTAATATGCTTCCATTATTTCTATTAATGTTTATGGGTGTACAATTTTATGTGTCGATTAAATTATCTTGTATGTGTTGCATGAGACTTGGTTATATTATCGCACAAATCCTTTCATTATAATTGGCATAAGTAAGGGACCATTCCGAACCCAACGGTTTGAGGTCTTCCCTTGCGAGGGGTGAGTGCGGCCTTAAATCATATTTTCCCGGTTCACACCGGGTGGCGACTCCATGTTATTTCTCCGGTTTAGTCCCCCGCGGGCTATTCCGAACTCCCAACTAGGCCACGAGCCTAGAACAACATCAACTCGAGAAGATTTCTATGTCCTACAATAGGACTGAAAAATTCTATTTTGATACGCACTGGATATCATGAGCATTAGTCCACATCCAACTAATAGGTGGAGGTCTGATCTAAATAGATCGGTGACGTGACTACCATCAAAGTGTGGAGGATAACTTATATATCCACTGTGGTATCTCAAGTCGAAGGACCATTATGCTCGCTCAACTCGAGAAGATTCCTATTGATGTTGGTGTGCCATCTATTAGGAAATCTTCAGTGAGTCATTCAGTGTTTATCAAATAAACACCTACATATCTATACGAGTCTCCTGAGACTCATGGTTCATTGGGATAAACCATCAGACCAAGTCACGATATATGACATGTACTGGTCTCAGCGGATTTTACTAACCGACCCGTGTTATTAAATCTTGACTAGAAACTTTATTTAAGGATATACAACTTATAGTGATGCTTCCCAATGTCAATTACAAACTACGTTGTAACTGCGCACTATATTGTAAATCCTAGGTCTTTATCTAATATACACATATCATTAAATAAGATTTAGTTTCAATCTAATTATAATTAGATATCTAATCGCAATTACTTCGAATATGTATATAAAAGACAAGAGGTGCTACCATTAAATAAGTAATATTATGGAAAAATGAATTGTTCATATTCATGAATTGGACATAAATACGATCCAGACTGCCATCAAAGTATGGAGGATATCTCATATATCCACAGTGGTATCTCAAGTCGAATGACCATTATGCTACTCGACTTGTGAATATTTCTATTCACGTTGGTGTACCATCTATTAGGAATGTTAGACATTATGACCCATAGCGTCACTGTTTTGTAAATGATATTGTATTATTGTACAAAATAAACTATGTGATAATGAAATTGCCTTTTGCCGTTTTGTAAAATTATTTACTTTGATATATTAATGGCAAAAGTCCATATGATTAGTTCAGTATTGAGATGATATGAGACAGTATTAATATAAAGGGTTTAATCATTAAATATCCCTAGTCGGAGTATTATCGAGATCAGACATCGATAATGCGGAATAGACTAGTATTGCACTTGTGCGAGTTGTGATGGCACAACGGCATAGTTCTCATATATTTAAGTATTGGATACTTATGCAAGTGCGATAGGAGGTTGTGTTTTACCGATGGTACGGAAAACAGCTTCGCTCTGGATAGACCCCGCAGAATCCCATTGGTAGTATGTCTGTGTGTCTATGGGGGGCCGCATCAGGGTAGGTGTATATGGTCTTAACCTAAGACTTGCATCGCTAGTACTTGCGACAATCGGTAAACTTTGGTTTTGTGGTGGTTCGGGGCTTTAACCGGTTCTGTGTACACCTCTTCTGGGTTTATCGGAATCGTAGTGTACTGGATGTGATGTCAAGATGGAAGTATCACTTCAGACATATGGAGATGATGATCACACTGGATACAGAACTAGTACTCTATAAAAGGTTGCAACCGTCGGGACAATATGACTAGGTCAGGATTGTCCGATTTAAATAGACTAGTTGTTTGATGTCCGATATATGTTTCGTACGGGGCAGACACATTTCCAGCCCCAGGCCTAACATGTGATCGTCCGATACTGGATCGATGTACGCGATACTACGGTATACTACGCTTGATAAAGATCTAATATTCTAATAAGAATATTTCTGGAGAATTGGGTAGGCATGGCGCTTTGCTAGAAGTCAACCTTGTCTTGTAATCGGTAAAAACGTAGTACGAGGTACGTACGTGTTCGGATTATCCGACGACCGTATTTACTGCCAACATATCTGGATCTCTTGGGTCGCTTCCTGAAGATTCACCTATGATGTTTGATTCGAACTTTATTAATCTTGGATTAATTACGGAGAAACTTTATCTTGGATAAAATGCCTAATTAGGAGAGAGAACGATTAATTTGGAATTAATCGATAAAATAATATATTCGATATATTAAACGAAATTAGATTTCGATGCGGAATTAAAATCGGATTTTAATTCGGGCAAACGAATTAATTTAGAATTAATTCGTTAGCGATGTGAATAGTAATTTCCCTAGGCGTAATTATTTAATTCACGTCGCGACGGAAATTCGTTAATTCGGAATTAGCGAAACCGACTCCGAAAGTGTTTACGGACACATTCGTATTTTGAAACGAGTGGGACCCGCAAATTACATCACGAAGTCTCATCACTTGACACGACTAGTTGATGGATGTATCTAGTCACCTTTATGGGATGATACATTGTCACTATTCTCAATATAAGTTGGTGAGGCCATTTAATGGCTTTTGGGAGGGAAAACCTTTTCACGGTTTTTGAAGGGTTTTTTACTAAAATATTTTGGTAATTGTTATCATCATCATTTCACGTTTTTGAAACAATAAAAGTAAAAAGAAAACAAAAGCCTCTCTCTCTCTCTTCTTCTCTTGCTCACGCCGTGAGCTTCCACAAGGCAGAAAAATGTTTTTCATTTCTCCATTTTTGCTAGCACAATGAGGGATCAAAGGAGGTGATAGGGAAACAACCTTGGAGCTTGGAACACTTGAAGACTTGAAGCTTCTCTCCCTTTATGCTCTTGGCCGAAAGTTCTACCTTGAAGACTCAAGGATTTTTCTTCATCAATTTTCGTCACAAGCTTTGTAAGTATGATTCCGCCATGCTTCAAGCTTTGCATGTTTAAATTGTGTTTTCTTTGGCTTATACTTTCTTTGGGACTAATTATAGAAACCACAATGGTATCATGGAGCCATGTTTAAGCATGAAATACATTAGGGTTAATTTGGGGAAAATTGATTGAAGCATGTTCTTGTGAAATTTGATGATAAAGTATGCTTATATGTATGATATATGATGTAATACATGATCAATTTTGAGAAAAATGCATTGGATGATTTTTCCCCAAAATGGTTGCTTTGGCCGAATGTGGAGGTGCTTCCACTGGTTTGGAATTTTTCATGCACAAGTTCATTAGATGACTTAAGTATGATTATATGTATGAAATATGATGTTATACATATTTTGAGAAAAATTGCATTGGATGATTTTTCCCCAAAATTGTTGCTTTGACCGAAAATGGAGGTCCTTGCACTGGATTGTAATTTTCTGTTTACAGTTCATTAGATGACTTAATACGTATACGGGACTTAGATTAGTGATTCAATCGGATTGAAAAACAAATCGAACCAAAAATCCCTCTTGGCCGAATGCAATATGACATGTTAAAGGACTTGATTTTTGTTCAAATAAATGTTGGACATGTGTTTTGAACAAGTGATGATTAATAAATTAAATTGGTGTTTTGGAAAATATTGGTTTAATGAATTAATCATGGATTTACACTTTAATTAATTGAATTTTAAAATTTGGAATATTAAAATTTAATTACTGGGCTTAATTGTAAAATTGGGCTTGTATTATTATATATTTGGGCATAATGGGCCAAGTAGATTGGGCCAAAAGGATTGGATCCAATTTGGGCTTAATCATTCCATTAAGTCCAAATATAGTAAAATGTGGGCTTTATTGTTTAATTGAGCCTTATGGACTTGAAATTGATTTTATGGCAT
The DNA here is from genome assembly GCA_019454045.1 of Zanthoxylum bungeanum. Taxonomy (NCBI): domain Eukaryota; kingdom Viridiplantae; phylum Streptophyta; class Magnoliopsida; order Sapindales; family Rutaceae; genus Zanthoxylum; species Zanthoxylum bungeanum. The sequence goes on along the minus strand of SKCR01031493.1, from coordinate 67,597 downwards.
TTAAGGGTGATTCCTTATTTGGGCTTGGTAATTGGGTTTGACCCACATTGACCAAAGCCCAAGCCTTAATAAATCAATTGAAAGCCCATCGGACTTTAATTAAAAAACATTGGATGTTAGTTGGGCTTGGAGACCCAATTAGATAAGATTTAGAATCTAAGTCTTTAAAGCACATTAAAAGTGTAAATATTTAATTTGGAATTAAATAAATTGAATTAGTATTGAATACGACTTAAATTGGATTTAACGAGTAGTTCGATATAATTCGTGAATTCGTACCTTATGTACTTATTCTCAAACGAGTTGGACTCGCGCAAAATCAAACCATTGTTTGAACATTGGATGATCACTTAAACAAAGACTAATTAATTGGATTTGATTGGTTGTATAGCATGTCTTGATTGAATATATATGTATGTATGATGATGAATAGTGTATATCGGATGGATATTAGAAGGGAAAGGGTAATTTTAGAAATTATTGTAAATTTAGAATTTATAAATTGGACCTGCGTGTCCAGCATTATCTCTTTTATCTCTTTGTATTCTCTTCTCACCTAATTCCCCTCAATGTATATGAGGTTTCTCTTATTGTATTATGTAATTGGGTAGAAGTAGAATATTGCTAGCGGGAGAGGAAAGGGAGTGATTTGTTCTAGGAACAAGTTGTTTTATATATCCATCCGTATATCACTATTAATTTACTTTACGCACTTCATGATGTTTTAGAAGCATGCTTAAGGGTGTATGATGATGAGACCTAACAAAGATATAAAATTGGTTGCCAATTACGCAAAAATCCCTCAATTTATATTAAGCGATTATCCTTCCATTGAATGATTCTTGTTCAAGATCCAAAATTGGCATTGGTTTGTTGGCCAAAGTCAAGACCTTTGTCAATTGAGGATGTACTTGAATCATGAGAGTTTTGTTCCACATCGGTGTCTTGTCCAAGTTGTGATTTGTTGGCCAAAGTCAAGATCACTTCTTGTTCAACTACATTGATTACGAAACTTTCTTGTCAATGGGTCCCGCTTAACCGGAATCATTAGGTTTGTTGTGCCAAAGCCAAGGCCTAGATGATTCGGAGGATATGGTTAGGAAAATGTATTAGATACATTGGCATAAGTAATATACATATGTTTTGGACTTGGATGTCCACCTAACCGGATCTAGGAATTGGATTGGATCCAATTGATCTTTGAGATCTACCTAGTTAAATAGCATACAATTTGTTGGCCAAAGTCAAGATTGTGTGTTATTTAACGGGATCCTAGCCCACTAGGAAATAGGATTTCCCGAGTTCTCAACAGAGGGTTAGAGACTTGATAAAAATAGTGGGAGGCTAGTATTGAATTTGCAATTTCGTTCAGATACTTAGCCTTACGCGTCTTTCAATTTTATTTCGTCTATTTATTAAAATTAGTTGGACTAATACATTGTTATTTTTTTGTGACAGTTTGACTGTACCCATTTTATCGTTAACTAGATAGTTGGACTATCGTAGTTGAGATGGCAAGCAAGGAAATGTCCGAGACATCATCATGGGTGACAATGTCTTTAAGGGCACAAACTTCGCTGATTGGGAAATGAACCTAAGGATAGTCCTTGGGGCTGAGAGGATGCTGTACACTATACAGATACCTCTCCCGCCTAAGCCCACTGACACACTTGAGCTGGAGTTATGGAAAACTCACAGCGATGATTGTGACACAGCTCAGGCTATTATGTTAGCTTCGATGACTCAGCACTTTCGTCGCCAGAATAGGGACTTGGATCCTTATAATATGATGGCTAGACTGAGAGATCTCCACCGCACCAACAAGCGGATGGAGAGGTACGAGTTGGTGAAGAAACTCTTCCGCGCCCGAATTACTGAAGGCGCATCAGTTGAGGCCCACGGGGCTCAAATGATCGCCGATATTGATGAGTTGGCCAATATTGGAATAGTCTTGGAGGCTGAGCTGACCGTAGATTTGATCTTACAGTCACTTCCTGATTCTTGGAAACAAATCATAATCAACTATAAGTTGATGGACACGGATGACTCTCTTGGAGAGCTGTTATCCATCTTGAAGAAGTCTGAAAAAGAACTCCAAAAGGGGGCAAGCGCGAGGCACACTATACATCGACCTCTCACAGGCCAAGGGCTGGGCCCAAAGCTACTGGAGGGGTAAGGAAGAAGAAACATAAGAAAAAGGGTAAATGCAAGTTGACAAAAGCTTCTGGGAAGCCAAGGGACAAGTCTCAAGATGTCTGCCTCAACTGCGGCAAGAAGGGTCACTGGAAACGTGACTGCCGAATGGGCAAGGGACACAGGGAGGATATCAAGGTAGGCAATGCACTAGCCTCTGGTATATTTGTTATTGAGATAAATATGACTACTTCTAGTTTTAAAAATTGGATTTTTATTCTGGTTGTGCTGCTCATATATGTACTGATTTGCAGGATCTGCAATAGCAGGATGCTGGCTTCAGGGAGATTGATCTACGAGTCGGAAACGGAACTCCAGTTGCTGTTTTGGCTGTAGGGACTTTTGTTTTGGAATTGCCCTCGGGGCATGTGCTTAAACTTTTGAACTGTTTTTATATACCTAGTTTGACTAGGAATATCATATCTGTATCTTTGTTAACCCAACATGGGTACACTTTTGTATTTAGAAACAATGGGTGTTATTTATATAAAGATGATGCAGAAATTTGCACTGCCGTTGCAAATAATGGCCTTTATATTTTGAATATAAATGAATCTCCTAAACATAAAATAACAAACAAAAGGCTCAAAAGGAGTAATCTAAAAGATGAAGCTTACATGTGGCATTGTCGTCTAGGACACATTAACAAGACTCGCATATCCACACTTTCGAAGAGTGGGTACTTGGACGGATTTGATCTTAATTCATATGATGTCTGCGAATCTTGTCTTTTAGGCAAAATGCCTAAATCACCTTTTAGTGGTAAAGGTGAACGTGCCACAGAACTGTTAGCCCTCGTTCATAGCGACGTATGTGGGCCCATGTCTAGCCAGGCTAGAGGTGGATATCATTACTTCGTAACCTTTATGGATGATGCATCTCGTTATGGTTATGTGTATCTAATGAGACACAAGTCGGAAACTTTTGAGAAATTCAAAGAGTTTCGACACGAAGTAGAAAAACAAACAGACAAGAGTATTAAGACACTGCGGTCGGACCGTGGTGGCGAATACTTAAGTTATGAGTTTCAAGATTACTTGAAAGAATATGGTATTCTTTCACAGTGGACTCCTCCTGGAACACCGCAATTAAATGGTGTGTCTGAACGGAGAAATCGTACCTTGTTAGACATGGTAAGGTCGATGGTGAGTCGCACTGAGCTACCTATATCCTTCTGGGGATACGCATTAAACAGTGCAGTACTTATTTTTAATAAGATTCTGTCAAAGTCTGTTGAACAGACTCCATATGAGATATGGACAGTGAGGAAACCAGGTTTCTCTTTCCTGAAGATTTGGGGATGCTGGGCATATGTTAACGTTTGGAAGGTACCAAACTAGAACCCAAATAAGATAAATGCCTTTTCGTGGGATATCCTAAGGAAACCAAAGGATATTACTTCTATCACCCACAAGAGAACAAAGTATTTGTTGCTCTACATGCATTTTTCCTTGAGAAGGAATTCCTAGATGCAGTGGTAAGTGGGAGGAAAGTGGAGCTCGATGAAAATCGTAGTGATACTGTTCCTGGCAATGAATCAACGACGGAACATAAACAGACCATCCAGGATGAGTCTGTACCACAATCTTCATATACACAAGGACCGCGTAGGTCGGAGAGAGTCAGGACGATACCTGAGAGGTATGGGTTCCTGATCTCGCCTCATGTAGATATTAATCTTATTGAGGATAATGAACCGACTACGTATGAGGAAGCAATACAGAATATTGATTCCGCTTTATGGCAAGAAGCCATGAAGTCCGAGATGGATTCCATGTACGCCAACCAAGTTTGGACACTGGTTGATGCACCAGAAGGCGTAATGCCTATTGGATGCAGATGGATCTTCAAGAAGAAGACCGACATGGATGGCAACGTACAAACGTACAAAGCAAGGCTTGTAGCAAAGGGGTATCGTCAACAATATGGTATTGATTATGACGAAACTTTCTCACCCGTTGCCATGATTAAATCCATTCGGATAATGCTTGCAATAGCTGCATATTTCGATTACGAGATATGGCAGATGGACGTTAAAACCGCTTTCCTTGACGGAAACCTTTTAGAGGATGTTTATATGCAACAGCCTGACGGTTTTATCGTACCTAGACTTGCAAACAAGGTTTGTAAGTTAAATCGATCTATTTATGGATTGAAGCAAGCATCACGATCACGGAATCAGCGTTTTGATGAGATCATAAAAGAATATGATTTCGTACAAAACGATGATGACCCTTGTGTATACAAGAAGGTTAGTGGGAGAGCACTGACTTTTATTGTGCTTTATGTCAACGACGTATTGCTTATAGGCAATGACATTCCCATGCTAACGTCGGTGAAAGCTTGGCTTTCATTAAAATTCTCCATGAAAGATCTGGGAGAAGCAGCCTTTATTCTGGGAATAAAGATCTACCGGGATAGATCTAGAAAGCTGCTTGGACTCTCCCAGAGTACATATATTGACAAAGTGTTGAAGCGATTCAACATGGATCAATCCAAGAAGGGATTGATGCCAATGTCGCGTGGTATCCTTTTGTCTAAAGACATGTGTCATAAGACTAAGAAGAGAGAGATAACATGAGTCGGATACCGTTCACCTCGGCAGTCGGATCGATCATGTATGCCATGATATGTATGCGACCTGATGTGTCATATGCTTTGAGCATGTGCAGTCGCTATCAGGCCGATCCAGGTGAAGGTCACTGGATGGCAGTTAAGAATATCCTTAAGTATCTTAGACGAACTAAGGATGTTTTCTTAATTTATGGAGGTGGAGAACTTGAGGTGTCTGGGTACACCGATGCAAGTTTCCAAACCGACAAGGACGACTTCAAGTCGCAATCGGGGTACATTTTTTGTTTGAATAACGGAGCAGTGAGCTGGAAATCTTCCAAGCAAGATACTGTTGCCGATTCAACAACAGAAGCGGAGTATATTGCTGCGTCAGAAGCAGCAAAGGAGGCAGTTTGGATCCGAAAATTCCTAATCGGATTCGGAGTAGTTCCGTTAGCAGCTGAGCCCGTGCCATGTATTGTGACAATAACGGGGCTATAGCACAAGCTAAGGAACCAAGGTCTCATCAACGATCCAAGCATGTTCTTCGGCGTTACCATCTGATTCGGGAGATTATACATCGTGGCGATGTAAAAGTCGAGAAGGTCGCATCGGATGACAACATTGCAGATCCGCTGACAAAGTTGTTCTTCAGCATGTGTTTGAACGACATATACATAGTTCAGGTATTAGATGCTTGAGTGCTGGCTATAGGCCAAGTGGGAGATTGTTAGACATTATGACCCATAGCGTCACTGTTTTGTAAATGATATTGTATTATTGTACAAAATAAACTATGTGATAATGAAATTGCCTTTTGCCGTTTTGTAAAATTATTTACTTTGATATATTAATGGCAAAAGTCCATATGATTAGTTCCGTATTGAGATGATATGAGACAGTATCAATATAAAGGGTTTAATCATTAAATATCCCTAGTCGTAGTATTATCGAGATCAGACATCGATAATGCGGAATAGACTAGTATTGCACTTGTGCGAGTTGTGATGGCACAACGGCATAGTTCTCATATATTTAAGTATTGGATACTTATGCAAGTGCGATAGGAGGTTGTGTTTTACCGATGGTACGGAAAACAGCTTCGCTCTGGATAGACCCCGCGGAATCCCATTGGTAGTATGTCTGCGTGTCTATGGGAGGCCGCATCAGGGTAGGTGTATATGGTCTTAACCTAAGACTTGCATCGCTAGTACTTGCGACAATCGGTAAACTTTGGTTTTGGTGGTTCGGGGCTTTAACCGGTTCTGTGTACGCCTCTTCTGGGTTTATCGGGAATCGTAGTGTACTGGATGTGATGTCAAGATGGAAGTATCACTTCAGACATATGGAGATGATGATCACACTGGATACAGAACTAGTACTCTATAAAAGGTTGCAACCGTCGGGACAATATGACTAGGTCAGGATTGTCCGATTTAAAGAGACTAGTTGTTTGATGTCCGATATATGTTTCGTACGGGGCAGACACATTTCCAGCCCCAGGCCTAACATGTGATCAACCGATACTGGATCGATGTACGCGATACTACGGTATACTACGCTTGATAAAGATCTAATATTCCAATAAGAATATTTCTGGAGAATTGGGTAGGCATGGCGCTTTGGGTCGCTTCCTGAAGATTCACCTATTATGTTTGATTCAAACTTTATTAATCTTGGATTAATTACGGAGAAACTTTATCTTGGATAAAATGCCTAATTAGGAGAGAGAACGATTAATTTGGAATTAATCGATAAAATAATATATTCGATATATTAAACGAAATTAGATTTCGATGCGGAATTAAAATCGGATTTTAATTCGGGCAAACGAATTAATTTAGAATTAATTCGTTAGCGATGTGAATAGTAATTTCCCTAGGCGTAATTATTTAATTCACGTCGCGACGGAAATTCGTTAATTCAGAATTAGCGAAACCGACCCTGAAAGTGTTTGCGGACACATTCGTATTTTGAAACGAGTGGGACCCGGAAATTACATCGCGAAGTCTCATCACTTGACACGACTAGTTGATGGATGTATCTAGTCACCTTTATGGGATGATACATTGTCACTATTCTCAATGTAAGTTGGTGAGGCCATTTAATGGCTTTTGGGAGGGAAAACCTTTTCACGGTTTTTGAAGGGTTTTTTACTAAAATATTTTGGTAATTGTTATCATCATCATTTCACGTTTTTGAAACAATAAAAAGTAAAAAGAAAACCAAAAGCCTCTCTCCCTCTTCTTCTTCTTGCTCACGCCGTGAGCTTCCACAAGGCAGAAAAATTGTTTTTCATTTCTCCATTTTTACTAGCACAATGAGGGATCAAAGGAGGTGATAGGGAAACAACCTTGGAGCTTGGAACACTTGAATACTTGAAGCTTCTCTCCCTTTATGCTCTTGGCCGAAGTTTTCTACCTTGAAGACTCAAGGATTTTTCTTCATCAATTTTCGTCACAAGCTTTGTAAGTATGATTCCGCCATGCTTCAAGCTTTGCATGTATAAATGTGTATTTCTTTGGCTTATACTTTCTTTGGGACTAATTATAGAAACCAACAAGGAAATCTTTGTTGAGTCGTTCAGTGTTTATCATATAAATACATACACGTCTATATGAGTCTCCTAAGACTCATGGTTCTTTGGGATAAACCATCGACTAAGTCTCGATATACGACATGTACTGGTCTCAGTGGATTTTACTAACCGACCCATGTCAGTAAATCTTGACCAGAAACTTTATTTTGTTGGTTAAAATCTAGGTCCCAAGATCAAACAAGCAATGAAAACATGCGTGAATACACCAATGGAGATAGTGAAATACTCACATCGATCGGTTCAGTCGATTTGGAGACGAATGAAGGCCAAAAACGCACTGCCTTGCTCACGCCACTGCAACAAGTCCACTGCCGCAGTTTTTCAGTTTTGAGCTGAGAAAACGGAGCTCCAAGCCTCGTCCGACGGATCCCGGCTCATGGGCGAACCTCCCTACCACCTTCGCAAGACTCGTAAGTGTGCTAGCACTTGATTTCTCACCATGAAAAACCACTCTTGCTTCCCTTTAGTGTCACGTTTTTCTGGTTCAAAACCAGTCCCAATATTCTGTTTTTGGGCGTGAGAAGAAGAGAGCAAATGAAGAGATGAAATTGTGTATTGGTTATCACAAAAGTTGTAAATCATTTGTTTATATATTTTCAAAAATATAAATGATTTACCAATTAATTTTAACTTTCAAAAAGTCAAATAAATTGAATGTAATAAGCTTGAGTGTTCCACACTCCAATATCAATGTCCATCAAGTTATATCAACTTTAATAAAGTGACATGTTGAGTGTCTTTCACTCAATCCATTAATCAAATCAATCAATCACTCAAAGTGACTTTTGATTTGACGCTTGATGTTACGCTTGATGTGACTTGCGTCGCCGCACTCGAATTCGAAATACGAATGCGCTCGCAATCACACTCGGGTTCGTTAATTCCAAATTAACGATTTTTCCGTCGCGTCGTAATTAAATGATTACGCCTAGCGAATTCACTATTCACGTCGCTAATGAATTAATTCTAAATTAATTCGTTCGCCCGAATTAAAATCTAATTTTAATTCCACGTCGAAATCTAATTTCGTTTGATATATCGAATATATTAATTTACCGATTAATTCCAAATTAATCGTTATCTCTCTCTAGACGATATTTTATCCTAGATAAAATATCTCCGTAATTAATCCTAGATTAATTTTCTCTCCCTTCTATATAATCCCAGATTATTCAAGAGTGCGAGTTGTGCGTCAACGGTGGATTATCGGGAAGCGACCCATGAGATCCCCGGATTAGCTGGCAGTAAATACGGTCGTCGGAGTATCCGAATCACGTACGTACCAAGTACTACGTTTTACCGATTTACGAGACAAGGTCGACTCCTAGCAAAGCACCAAGTCTTCCCAATTCTCCGGACATATCCATTTAAGAATATTAAGATCTGTATCAAGCGTAGTATACAATTGTATTGTGCATATCGGTCCAGTATCGGATAGTCACGTGCTAGGCCTGGGGCTGGATAAGTGTCTGCCCCGTACGAAGCACATGTCGGATGTCTGGTAACTAGTCTCTATAATCGGATATACATGACCTTGTCATAATATCCCGATGGCCGCGCAGCACTTAAGAGCACCAATACCGTATCCTGCGTGACATCATCTCCAATACGACTGGAGTGATACTTCCGTCTTGACATCACATCCAATACACTACGCTCTCTCTGATAAACCCAGAAGTGGTGTACAGCAGAACCGGTTAAAGCCCTGTACCACCAAGACCAAAGTCTATCGATTATCGTAAGTATTAGCGATGTAAGTCTCAGGTTAAGACCATACACACCTACCTGATTTCGGCCTCCCATAGACACATAGTCATAATACCAATGGGATTCCGAGGGGTCTATCCAGAGCGAAGCTGTTTCCCGTACCATCGGTGAAACACGACCTCCTATCGCACTTGCATAAGTCTCCACACTTATATATATGAGAACTATGCCGTTGTGCCCTCACAACGAACAAGTGCAATACTATCCTATTCCGCATTATCGATGTCCAGTCTTGATAATACTCCGGCTAGGGATATTTAATGATTAATCCTTCGTGGACTGATATTGTCTCATGTCATCTCAATCCAGGAACTAATCATATGGACCTCTCTTCATTTATACATTTATGGTGATCTAATCACTAATGATGAGAGTGCAATTTCCTTGTCATATAGTTAATTTGCTACAACAACACAATGATCTGTGAAAATAGTGACGCTATGGGTCATTTTGTCCAACAATCTCCCACTTGGCACATAGCCAGTCACTCAAGTGTCCCACACCCGAACTATGTACGGTTCACTCAAATTGCTGAGGAAAGGTTTTCGTCAGCGGATTTGTTTAATTATCGTCTGACGCGATTTACACGATCATCACATCGCCACGATGTATGATCCGAACGAATCAGATGATATAGAAGTATATATCTGGATCGTCGATGAGACCTTTAATTCCTTAGCCTGTGCTGACGCCTAGCTCAGCCGCTAACAGAACTATATCTAATCTAATTAGATTTATTTTCGACCCAAATGGCTTCTATTGCTGCCTTAGCTGCAACAATAATCCGCATTTGTTGTTTATTCGGCAACAGTTATCTTGCTCGGAAGATTTCCAGCTCACTGTCCCGTTATGCAAACTTTATAGTACCGTAGTATTTAATTGTTTGGAAACTTGCAGCAGTGATCCCAGTCACTTCAAGTTCTCCTTCTCCATAGTTTAAGATAACATCTTTAGTTCTCTAAGATACTAACAGATGTTCTTAACTTCAATCCAGTGACTATCACTTGGATTGACTCGATTGTGACTCCATATGCTCGAAGCGTATGAGACACCAATACAAGTACATTTTAAATGTACAATTTCCCAGAGAGTGTTAACAACTCCAAATCTATCCCAGTAGATCTTTATTCCTTGAATAAAGGTTGTTACTCCCCAGAATTCTACGGAGAATTTCTATTGAAAGAATATCTATGAAAGCCAATCTTTTACCAATTGTTTTATGGGAATTTCACTGTCAGTGCGCTCCCACTAACCTCCTTATATACACAAGAATCATTTCGTTTTGAATTAAATCATAAACCATTATGATTACATCAAAACGTCAGTTCCAAGAACCTTATGCTTGCTTCAATCCAAACATGGATCGAATAACCCGCAAACCTTGTTTGTCGGTTATACAAAATCGTCAGGATGTTGTAAACATCCTCCAAAAGGTTTCCTTTTAAGGAAAGCGATTTTGATCTGTAACTGACACATTTCATGAATGAAATACGCAGTTATCAACAAGCATCTTCAAAATGGATTTACCATGGCAACAGGTAAAAGGTTGAACCGTTATTAACACAATGTTGATAACGATACCTTTCCGTCAAAAGCCCAGTTTTGTACGTCGGTATGTTGCCTTCCATGTATGTCTTCCTTGAAGACATTAATGTACCAATAGGCACAATGCTTTGTGGTACAACAATTAGTATCCAAAATAGTTGTTATACATGGAATCCATTTCGAACTCATGGCACTTTGCCATAATAGGGAGTCGATACCTCGTATCACTTCCTCAAAACGTAGTCGGTTGGATATACCTTCATGAGATTTACATCTTTATGAGGTTAGATCAGAAACCCATACCCTAGGTTGTTTTCTGACTCTATCCGATCTACGAATTTCTTGTGTATTTGAAGATTAATGGTATAGGTTCATCATAGATGAACTATTTGTGTTCCATTAAGGACTTCGTGCCTTGAACAGTATTACTCCGATTTTCATCGAGTATCACAATCCTCCCACTGACCACTTCATATCGGTATTCCTCTCAGGAAAACCGCATGGTGAGCAACAATCATATTGTTCTCATGTGAGATTTATAAGTACTATACTCAAGGTTTCCCTTATGATAACCTATATAGGCACTGTTCGAATTTGGGTCTTTCAGTTTGGTATCATCCAAACGTTATGCCTGGCATATCCAAATTATCAGGAATGAGAAACCTGGTTTCTTCCCTGTTCATATCCTTATGACATCTGTCAAACAAATTTATATGAAACCTTATTCTAAATAAGTTTTGCACTGTTAATACATATCCTATTGAAGGAAACAGTAGCTCAGAGTGACTCGTGATAAACTTTATCATGTCCAACAAAATTCGGTTTTAGTTCAGACACACCGTCTAACTGACGTGTCTCGGGAGGAGTCCTCATTTGAAAGAATATCGTACTCTTTCATGTACATATGAAACTTACTGCTTAAGTTTTCCAATACGGTCTTACCGTGACGGTATAATACTATAGCCGATCTGTTTGTTCTATTTCGTGTCGAAACTCTAAAAGTTTCTGATTTGTGTTTTTCAAAAGAAACACATAACCATAACGTGATGCCACATCCGTTAAGGTCACGAAATATTCATGTTCACATCTAGCTTAGCTAGATATGGGCCCACTTACTTCACCATGAATAGGGCTAACAGATCGGTGGCCCTATACTATTACCAAGTACTAGTATTTTAGGTACTTTACCTAATAAACTAGATTCGCAGACCTTATTTGAATAGTCAAATCAGTCCTAGTACCCACTCTTCAAAAGTGTGGATATACGAGTCTCGTTTAATTGTGTCATAGACAACAATGCCACAAATAAGTCTTTATTGATCAAATCAATTTGAGCTATTTATTTGTCATTTTATATGTTTGAGATTTTATTTATATTCAAAATATAAATTCTGTTATTTACATCTAATGTATTTATCTCAGTATCATCTTTATATAATGAAACACTTAGTGTTCTAGAATATAAAGGTTTTATCCGCATCAGATTAAACATTGATATAGAGATAATGTCTCTAGTCAAACTAGTTACATAAAAATATTTCCTAATTTAAGTACATACCCTAAGGGTAGTTCTTAAACTTAGGTATCTACGGTCGAAACAGCGACTTTCGTCCCGTTTCCGATTCGCAGAGAAATCTCGGCTTGAAGTCAGTATCCAGCTCATAGCGGATTCTGAACATCAATACATATATATTATGTACCACACTAAGTATTTAAAATCCAATTTCAATACTAGTAGTGAACATAACTTTGACAAATATTTTTAAAGTTAGAGCTTCGCCCTTTCTTTAATTCCTCCGTGTCTTCCATATCCAAATGGTAGTCACTTTGGGATATGTCAATTATCTTTTCAATATTTCACAAACCTTTGGCCAAGCCTTGGGTTTCGGAATATCGAAATGATGTGCACCTTGTGCAACTCGCCCAATTGCAAACTTTGACTTTTCACCTCTAGAATAGTCAAATCAATTCTCTAAGAATTATTAATTGCAATTTAATACTTTTAAATCTTAAGATAGATTTATGATAAGTATATTTAATTAAGCACTAAAGTCATCATCACATAAATCTTCCAAAGATTTTATGCTCTACTATTTGCTTAATTATGGGCTTAGTCATAATAAGTTATTTTATCAAATAAATTAACCTATTATTTATTCCCAATATGAAAATTAAATCATTTAAAACATTTAACCCAAGGATTATATATTTAAATATTCAACCTTTCAATTCTTTCTTGATTTCAATAGTCCAACTATTTAATCAATTTTAATAAGGTATTATTTATTATAATGATTACAATAATCCAATTATTTAATCAACTATAATTTTAATATTGATTACTATAATCCAATTATAAAATCAACTATCATTTAATTCAATTATATTGATTACTATAATCCAATTATAAAATCAACTATATATTGAATGAGTTTGTATATAGTCCAACTATATATATTTTTAAAACAACATAAAATATTAGTCCAACTAATACTTTTGATTAATATGACGAGTAAAATATAGATGAGCGCGTTTAGCGAGTATTTGAACGAATGTTGCAAATTCAATACTTGCCTCCCACTATTTTTCGTCGAGCCTCTAACCCTCTGTCGAGTACTCGGGAAATCGTGTTTCCTAGTGGGCTAGGATCCCGTTAAAGTATCACACAATCTTGACTTTGGCCAACAAATTGTATGATAATTAACTAGGTAGATCTCGAAGATCAATTGGATCTCATCCAATTCCTAGATCCAGTAGGTGGACATCCAAGTCCCAAACATATATCTTATATATGCCTATACATCGAATGTATACCCTAACCTTTTTCCTCCGAATCAACTAGGCCTTGGCTTTGGCACAACAAACCTAGTGATCCCAGTCAAGCGCGGACCCATTGACATGGAAACTTCGTAATCAATGTCAATGGACAAGAAGTGGTCTTGACTTTGGCCAACAAACCACAACTTGGACACGACACCGATATGGAACAAAGCCTCGTGATTAAAACACATCTTCGACGGACAAGGGCTTGACTTTGGCCAACAACCCCTGCCAATCTCGGATCTTGAGTAAGAATCACTCAATGGAAGGAAAATAAACGCTTGATATTTAACGAGGGTTTTTCGCGTGCAAATTGGCTACCAATTTAATTATCTTTGTTAAGGTCTCAACATCATACACCCTTAAACATGCATTCTAAATACATAATAAAGCGAGTATGAAAATAAATAATAATGATATGCGGATGGATACTATACACATTGATCCTAGATCAAATCTCTCCCTTTCTCACTCAAGCTAGCACTTGTATTACTTCTACCTGTTACACTACACTTCTAAAGAAACCTCATATACATAGAGGGGAATAGGTGAGAAGAGAATACAAAGAGAATGAAGGTGATAAGGCTGGACACGCAGGTCCAATTTAATAAATCGAATTTATTACAATAATTTCTAAAATTGCCCATCCAACTAATATCCATCCGATATACATTATTCATTCAACACAACCACGTATTCACACACATAAGCATGTTATCAATCAATCTAATCAAATTAATTAATCTGATAATTAAGTGATCATCCAATGTTCAAACAACGATTTGATTTTGTTCGAGTCAAACTCGTTTTTGCGAATAAGTACTTAAAGTACGAATTCATGAATTAAATTAAACTACATCATTAAATCAAATTTAACATGTACTTAATACTAATTCAATATTCAATTCCAAATTAAATATTACACTTTTATTTAATAAACCTTTTACGATTTAAATTCCAAATTTAATCGTAACGCGTCTCAAAGACCGATTAACGTCCAACGTCAATTCAATTAAAGTCCAATGGGCTTTTAATTAATTTCTTAAGGCATGGACTTTTGGTCAACTCGGGTCAAACCGATAACCAAAGTCCAATCCGGGATTTACCCCATAAGCCTTTAAATTAATTTTGGCCCATTAGGCCCAATTAAATTACAAAGGTCCATTAGTTGCATTTGGGCTTTATGGTTAAGGTTTTGGGCCCAATTGGATCCAATCCATTTGGCCTAAACCCAACTTGATAAAATCAAGCCCAATTGGCCCAAATACAACATTAAAGTCCAATTTCCAAAATTAGGCCCAATTAATTGAATATACAAAATCCAATTTCATATTCAATTAACCTAAAGTGTATTACATGATTAATCAACTAAATCAACATTTCCAAAACATGAATTAGTCCAATTAATCATATTCAATTCATTATTATATGTCCAACACACAAATTGAAAAATCAAACCCATCTACATGCTTAAAAGCTCTCGGTCAAAGAGGGATTTTGTGTCCGATTCGGTTTCGATCCAATCGAACCCACAATCGACATTAAATCAACATCAAATTTGATTTCATACACATCCAATGTCACAAAATCAAAAAATACCAAGACATTCAAGGGCTATTATATTCGGCCAAGGTGAAGCAAATTGGGGATTTTTGTTCAACTCAAAATTCAATCAAATTGACTTCAAATTAACATCATCCTTTATCATTATAACTCATCCAATGAATTAAAATGAAAAATTCCAAGAACTCCAATATGACTCACACATTCGGCCAAGGTAAGATTTTGGGGTTTTTTGTCCAATTCAAATTACAATCCAATTGACCTCAAATTAACATCAAACTTAATGATTCCAACTCATCAAATGAATCAAAATCAAAAATTTCCAAGCACCCAAAAATCAATACACATTCGGCCAAGGTAATATATTTGGGGAAAATAATTCCAAATCATTTTTCAACAAATTGGTCCAACCAAAATGAAATTAAACATGTTATAAGCATACTTAAACAATCAATTTATTCAAATCATTCTCAACAAACATTTACCCAAATTTTAAGCCCTACATTTTTCATGCTTGAACCTAAGGCTCTTGATGCCATTGTTGGTTAAAATCTAGGTCCCAAGATCAAACAAGCAATGAAAACATGCGTGAATACACCAACAGAGATAGCGGAATACTCACATCGATCGGTTGAGTCGATTTGGAGACGAATGAAGGCCAAAACCGCACTGCCTTGCTCACGCCACTGCAACCAGTCCACTGCCGCAGTTTTTCAGTTTTGAGCTGAGAAAACGGAGCTTCAAGCCTCGTCCGACGGATCCCGGCTCATGGGCGAACCTCCCTACCATCTTCGCAAGACTCGTTAGTGTGCTAGCACTTGATTTCTCACCATGAAAAACCACTCTTGCTTCCCTTTAGTGTCACGTTTTTCTGGTTCAAAACCAGTCCCAATATTCTGTTTTTGGGCGTGAGAAGAAGAGAGCAAATGAAGAGATGAAATTGTGTATTGGTTATCACAAAAGTTGTAAATCATTTGTTTATATATTTTCAAAAAATATTAAATGATTTACCAATTAATTTTAACTTTCAAAAAGTCAAATAAATTGAATGTAATAAGCTTGAGTGTTCCACACTCCAATATCAATGTCCATCAAGTTATATCAACTTTAATAAAGTGACATGTTGAGTGTCTTTCACTCAATCCATTAATCAAATCAATCAATCACTCAAAGTGACTTTTGATTTGACGCTTGATGTGACGATTGATTTGACGCTTGATGTGACTTGCGTCGCCGCACTCGAATTCGAAATACGAATGCGCTCGCAATCACACTCGGGCTCGGGTTCGTTAATTCCAAATTAACGATTTTTCCGTCTCGTCGTAATTAAATGATTACGCCTAGCGAATTCACTATTCACGTCGCTAATGAATTAATTCTAAATTAATTCGTTCGCCCGAATTAAAATCTAATTTTAATTCCGCGTCGAAATCTAATTTCGTTTGATATATCGAATATATTAATTTACCGATTAATCGTTATCTCTCTCTAGACGATATTTTATCCTAGATAAAATATCTCCGTAATTAATCCTAGATTAATTTTCTCTCCCTTCTATATAATCCCAGATTATTCAAGAGTGCGAGTTGTGCGTCATCGGTGGATTATCGGGAAGCGACCCATGAGATCCCCGGATTAACTGGCAGTAAATACGGTCGTCGGAGTATCCGAATCACGTACGTACCAAGTACTATGTTTTACCAATTTACGAGACAAGGTCGACTCCTAGCAAAGCACCAAGTCTTCCCAATTCTCCGGACATATCCATTTAAGAATATTAAGATCTGTATCAAGCGTAGTATACAATTGTATTGTGCATATCGGTCCAGTATCGGATAGTCACGTGCTAGGCCTGGGGCTGGATAAGTGTCTGCCCCGTACGAAGCACATGTCGGATGTCTGGTAACTAGTCTCTATAATCGGATATACATGACCTTGTCATAATATCCCGATGGCCGCGCAGCACTTAAGAGCACTAATACCGTATCCTGCATGACATCATCTCCAATACGACTGGAGTGATACTTCCGTCTTGACATCACATCCAATACACTACGACTCTCTGATAAACCCAGAAGTGGTGTACGCAGAACCGGTTAAAGCCCTGTACCACCAAGACCAAAGTCTATCGATTATCGTAAGTATTAGCGATGTAAGTCTCAGGTTAAGACCATACACACCTACCCTGATTTCGGCCTCCCATAGACACATAGTCATAATACCAATGGGATTCCGAGGGGTCTATCCAGAGCGAAGCTGTTTCCCGTACCATCGGTGAAACACGACCTCCTATCGCACTTGCATAAGTCTCCAACACTTATATATATGAGAACTATGCCGTTGTGCCCTCACAACGCGCACAAGTGCAATACTAGCCTATTGCGCATTATCGATGTCCAGTCTCGATAATACTCGGCTAGGGATATTTAATGATTAATCCTTCGTGGACTGATACTGTCTCATGTCATCTCAATCCAGGAACTAATCATATGGACCTCTCTTCATTTATACATTTATGGTGATCTAATCACTAATGATGAGAGTGCAATTTCCTTGTCATATAGTTAATTTACTACAACAACACAATGATCTGTGCAAATAGTGACGCTATTGGTCATTTTGTCCAACATATTTGATAATATACTTCTAGTAGTGACACTTCTTAATGTCAATTACAAACTACTTTGTAATTGCGCACTACAAAAATATTATCGTGTCTTTGTCTAATATATACATATCAATGAATCATATTTAGTTTCAATTTAATGGTAATTAGATCGAATATGTATATAAAAGTAAGAAGAACTACCATATATAAGTAATATTATGGAAAAAGTAATTGTTCGTATTCATGAATCAGACATAAATACGATCCAGATTAGCACTTCGAGCACCAACCCTAACAGTGACTGGGTTCCAAATATTTACATTTACATTTTTTTTCGTCATGTATTGACTTTTTTAAAATATTCGATGATAATAAATTTGTTTTCGAAAGAATATATTGTCTCTCGAAAAAATGAGCATGTCTAAATTCTTAAAATAATTTTTTAAAATTTGAAATCACTGGTAGAATGCCATCTAAAAATTGCATAATAAGACTTACACTTGGAATTGTAAAGCACAACTAGAATGAATTTATGCTGACACAACCAATAAAGATGGTCAAAACACTTAGCACTCATTTGATTATCCTCCAAAAGATAAGACTAAGACAACACTAAGTTAAAGAGATGACGTGAAAAAAGAGAAAATGGTAAATCTCATTAGAATCTACCCCGCTGATTGAATTTTTTAGTAACCAGGAGTATCGTGAACTCCACGAGTACTTTTGCGTCAAGTGAAAACTCAAATATTATGTATGCAAATAAATTTGACTTGGTGAAATTATTGAGTAACTAGAGGCTCGCGTCAAAAATGTGAATTCTTTGCATCAAAAGATAATTTGACGATTTAAGGAAGCTAGAGATGAAGATAAACCTTACATGAAGTAACCTTTTAAGAAATCATGTAATCTTGTTGATCATTAACTAGATGATAGTTTAGCTAGAAAAAGGAAAAGATAAAATGAACTAAAGTTTCTGCTATAATCTTCACTCAGCACCAGCATAAACCAATCCGGGTTGCATGTAGTTCTTTCTAAAAGAATCACACACACAAGGAGAGCATTCGAAATGTGAAACCTTTGTTAGAAATAAATTTGAATTTATACAATGCTCACACTTTGGAATGAGAATGAATTTCAAGAAGAAATATTTTGAGAACATTCGAAAAATCATTTCAATAAACAAAATTTTGAACGAAAGTCAATGATTTAAGAACCTCGAAGGAGACAACATAGGCAAAAGTGAAACAAAACCTAATGATATCTCTGCTAAAAAAATCGACACTCCTGCACTTTCCTAAGCCGAAGAATGGGCATACGACCACGGACCATTTGCACACATGCATATATGCATATATACAGATAACAATTCATGTTCACAAAGCAAGTAGAGAATAAGAACTCTAGATAAATGAGGTATGTTGTGAGAGCCTCCAAGACACGGAGCTTCCAAAATCAAAAAATATGGGACGAAGCCCGCCTAAAAAAGAAATGGCTCTACATACATTTTAAGGACAAAATATACCACTGGTGTTTGGGCACCAGATTTGTGTTGTATATCTGAAAGAGATCAAAATAGAATCTTTTTACCGATCAAATGGATGTTTAGTAGACAAGAAATAGAGAGATTGTTCTAGAAGCAGAAAATCAAGGAATCGGTTTGGTAAGTAGTGTTAGGGTTGGTACTATGAGCGCCAATTTTATTATGTATTTCCTTGTAAATACTAATGTAACATTTTATTATGAATAAAATAAGCAGTTTTGTTTATATAACATCTTCTTATATATGGTAAAGACGTAACAGACCTTAGAATGATTAGTTATGATATTGTTGTAAAAGCGTCACAATGGACATTGAGTTGTATCATGACGTTGTCATTCTTAGACAGTTCCCGGTCAAGGTTTACACTACTTGGACAGTAAAGTAAAGCTGTTGAGACTGGTACATATCGTATATTGGAATCTTGGATTCCGATGGTTTCTCAATGAACCATGAGTCTTGGAGAATCGTATAGACGTATAGGTGTTTATAGCGGATAAATATTGAACGCCTCACCAAAGATTCTTAATGGATGGTACACCAACGTCAATAAGAATTTTCTCGGATTGAGTGAGCATAGTGATTCTTTGACTTGAGATACCACTGTGGATATATGAGTTATCATCCACACTAAGATGGTAGTCACGTCACCGGTCTATTCAGATCAGACCTCCGTCTGTTCGTTGGGTGTGGACTGATGCTCATGATATCATGTGTGTATTAATAAAGGATCCGTCAGTTCTTTGTACAGAGCCTAGGTAATCAATATGGAATTGGCAATCTGTTAAATCCATAGGCCCGTGGTACACTGTAGAAATCAGTTGTAAGTGTTATTAAGGGATTGCTAATAGAAACGTCGACGTGATTATATCTATAGAGATTTGATGTTTGTATCTATATCTCTGGAATAATTCGGATACCTGTGACGGAGGGATTATACGTATGCAGTGACCTCGACCTGTATGGTTCAGAGAGTTTATCTGTGTTCGTCATAATTTACGGGTGGGTGAATTATGGACACGAAATTTGATTTCATGATGGATATGTCTGAACCTAGAGAGTCTCACTAATGAAATATACTCATAGAGCATTAGGACAACTTTTATGAATAATACTGATTATTTATAACTCGTTTAACGGTTAAACGAAAAATACATGCAATTGGGACCTAATCGCCATTCCCTTATTAATGTGTATTTGTATTTAATATTTGATATTATTAAATACACATTAATTAAAAATCAAATTATAATATTTAACATATATCATTAATATATGTATTTGAGATATTTAATGTAAATATAATACATATATTTAAGATATTTATATTTATTATTTAATTGTTTAATTGTTAAATAATTAAATTAATTATAACAAATATCTTAAATAATGATTTTTGCTTCTTAATGGCTTAATACCATTGGTCCATTTGTTGGTTTGCTTTATCAAAGATAAGTATTAACTTTATTAAAGTAAAATATGGACTAATGTAAGTGCAACAAAAATAAATTAATTGTTATTTTATTTATTTGTGATATTCGGCCAACTTGGAAAATGTTTAACAAAATTGTTTTGTTTCATTTTTCAAACACTTACACAAGTTTTTAAAACATTTACAAAGAGAGTTGAGAGAAAAAAGTTGAAGGAACAAAGAAAGAAAACAAAGAAAAATTGTGAATTTTTGTAAGTAATTTTCTATACCCTTCAATAAGGAAATTGTTTCTATCATTCTTAACTTCAAATTGTGTTGCTAAGATGATGTCTCTACTCTTTGAATTTGTAATTAAAAGTGTTTGAAGCTTGTTGGAGGTGTTTAACATGTATGTTTAATTTATAAGCTTATTATAAGAAATTAAGCTTATAAGATTAATTAGTAATTGAAGTTGTCATTACAGAGTTGCTTAGCCATTCATAATTAACCTATAATTGTTCATGATGGTGAGACTTGATTGGTGTGGTATTGGATTGATTAAAGTGTTGAATTTTATCAATTTAGTGTAAATTGTGCAATTGGTGTAATTTGTGAAAATAGGGTTCTAAACCTAATCCAATTTTGGGGCTTTTCATATATGTGATGTAATTTGATGTATATATGATGTATATTAAATTTGGGATTAATTGGATTTGATCTTGATATGTTTTGAACAAAAAAAGACCAAATTGCAAATTCTGGAATTTTGTAGGTGCTCTCGGCAATTACAGAAAAGTTTGGGATTTGTGTTGCAAATTGTATTATCATGTATTATACATGTATAAATTATTTTGGGATTGATTTGGAATCAATCAAATATGTATTTGACAATTTAATTACCAAAATGATTAATTTGTAAAACTTTGGGGTAATTCGGTAATTAAAAGAAATTTGATTTCTTAGGTTATAATTTCAGATTTTAAATATTGGTTAATTAAATAAATAAGTTTATTTAATTGATCCAAGAAAAATTTTTGAAATCGAAAAATTCTGTTTTCCGCGTTCTGTTGCGCTAACCTTGTAATTCCGCTTAAAACTCTAACAAGTTGAACAATAGACAAATATGGGAATGAAGTGGAGTCTCGAGAATGAGGATGAATATCAGACAACTCTGGGAATAAATTAGAGACTGTAGAATGAGGATGAATATCAGACAACTTCGGGAATAGATTAGAGCCTCGAGAATGAGGACAAATTACTAAAATTACGGACCTGATTAATGTCCGGCCAGAGGTATGTCTCAAGATAAACATCCGGCTGGATGTAAATTGAGCTGTAACTGACGTTGCAGATTGGCAATCACTAGAGACAAGAGGGGATTTGATGTTCTCTTTCCCTTTCAGTCTCAGTTTGGGCACTATAAATTAGTGCCCAAACTCTTCTCAAATGGGGAATTTTAAAACTTTAGAACTCTGAAAATTGGAGCTAGAACTTTGGTCACTGTCAAAAAAATCTTGAAAACTGAAAAAGTGAGCAAGAGAGAAAAAGAGTGAGCAAACCTCATGAAGTCTCTAGAATTTCCCCCTTTCTAGCAAATAATCCGAAGATCATCCAAGCTTTTGAAGGCGCTTTCGAAGACAACTATATCTTAAGGTACGACCTGAGGGCACTTCAATTTCTATCCTTGCATTTTTATTTCCAGTCTTGGTACAATATATTCGGTCGAACATATATCAAGTCCGACCGGACATATAATAGTCATATAAATGTCTGGCCGTATGATACAAACATCCGGCCATATTATTATTTTCTTTAGTTAGTATTGTACCATTTATTTACTGTAATTTTCCTTATTCTTACATTCGCTTTCGTTATCATCTTGTTATATTAAGTTTGTTACTAGTATACATATTCTTGCCTATTACCTTTTTGATCTATGAAAGATGTCCGACCATACATCCTACCGTGAAATATATATTCAGCTGGATCCAATTACTATTGTTTTTCTTTGGTATATATGATAAAAATCCGGATATAAATTCTATAGCCGATTTTGAATGGACAGTAATATACTCTATACTCGGGATACAACTCAGTACTCCAAAATACATGATGTCACAAACCACGTCCGAGATCAATGAACTTTAATGGTAATCCACTTATCTTAGCATGCAAGCTTGGCTTAGCATGCATAATAACATGTGTAATCACACTTAATAGCATATTTCATCATGTCTTATGGCAAGTGTCCACCATGCAATCAGAAAATAGTCCATCATTGGACATATGTCAATCAGAGCATGCCACATTTACATACAATACCTTATATAAGCCAATGAGCTTATAGGAAAGAGAGACCACTTGGTTCCACTCCAATGATAATACAGACACCCAATTGCATTATTAAACAACTAAACTTGCACACATAGAATAAAAAGGAAGATTTTAACCCTAAAACATCTACACGTGTAGGACCATTGTACTAGACTTCAAGAGCGAAGCCCAAATTCGACTAGATTATAAACCATCAAGCCCAACGAATTGATGGTATGGTATTCTCACCACTTTTCTCACTTTCAATTATATAAAACTTTGTGTAGTAGTGATGTGGTATGTTGGGTACTGTATTGGATATGAAATTTGATATAGATGTGTAACTATATATATTGTCTTTGTTGTTTATAGTTATGCTCATTTATTTCTTGAATATATTTTTTTAAAAAAAAAAACATATATTCTCATACATTGGAGAAAATTAAAAAATAATAATAAAATTGAAAATAAAGAAGATACTCATTAAAATGAGCTTTTGTTCTCTAAAATAGATGTTAGATTCCCTATACTAAGATAGTCATCATATACGGAGCATGATAAGATACACTATATCTATGTTTAAAGGTTCATGTAAATTAGCTCTAATATAATTGGGGGATTATTGGTAATATGTCATATATACAATCAGATTAGGACTAATAATTGGTATATTATCATATAGGCGTTTAAACCATATATCCACGAGATATATCTTATATGATAAAAGCCCTTAGAGTGATTTACATACAAACTAAATGAAAATTTTTATGAGATCCTATCACTCTTAAATATTCTTAGTTGAAAGCTTATCAATAATAAGTGACACGCTCAAAAAGTGGTCTTTTACTCCCAAGTATAAGAGTATCTAAGTAATAAAATAACCCGGTAAATCTGAGGTCAATCCACAGTGAATAGATTTAGTAAAATAGAATGATAAGTAAAGCGAACAGAAAATGGTTTGATTTGTTGGATTTGTTGGAAGCTTTTAAGTGAAAATGTAGTAATAAAATGAAATGCTGGAGTTGGGGGATCCACTTTTAATATTTCAAATCTAGAAATCTCGCTAAATTATAATATATAAATTGTCCTTGTTACCCAATTAATTTATCTCAGGAATTACTTATGCCAATCTATAGAACCAGTCATAAAGGCGGTAGTCATTTCTGTCAATAACTAGTCTTGCCAAGGTACTAAGTATACCAAAAACATAAAACCAGCGATAAATGCGGTGACACTGTATAAAACCAGCCATATAGGCGGTAGCAAGATAAAACCAACCATATAGGCGGTAGCAAGATAAAATCAGCCATATAAGCGGTAGCAAGATAAAACTAGCCATATAGGTGGTAACCAATATTGTCAATAATTAATCTAGATCTAAATCAAGTTTTATTCATTAGATTACAATTTATTTATGATAATGTATGCGAGATTGATCTAAGTTTTCATTGCAAAAGCTTCACCCTTTACCCCACCGAAAAGAAATTAGCTACTCATTTTGTAATTAAACATACTCGTGATTTTATTACTAAAAGAAAAAGGCATTACAAAAAGCTTTAAATAAACACACAAGACACTATCTCTCCGAAAAGTAAGTATGAAAAAATTTTCTGCAGGACGCTTCAATTTATAGGCAAAATTTTATCGGCGCGTCGCGACGCGAGTGCCACGATGGGGATACGTGTTGAGAGAATAGCGCGATCCGTGGTGTCTTCGTCTTATTAGGCGCGTCGCGACGCACCATCATTTTCGTGTCGCTACGCGAAAGCTGAATTTCCATTTTTGCCCTTTTCCAAGTATGGTTTGTCCTGTCGAGCTTCCGAGCAGTATTTTACTTATCAAATAATGTAAAATAACACAATAAAAACACTCAAAACATAACTTAAAATATTATTTCACAAATATGTCAATTTAAGGGGATTAGTAAAACTAAAAGTGTAAAATGATTGACTTATCTTATAATAAATATGCACTTTTTAGTATTCATCAATAAGCGCATTGATAATCTGGATAGACTAGCATGCTGGTTATTATCTAGGGGTGGCAATTTGGGTCAGGATTCGTTTATTCGTTCGATTCGATTCACTCGAAAGCGAATACGGGTTTGAAAAAATGGATTTGTTTAATAAATGGGTCAATTCGATTCGATTCATTTATTAAATGAATCAAATACGAATTTAAACTCATAGATACATTTATGATTCGTTTTATTATTTTTTTTACTAGTTATTGTTATTTTTCAATTAAGATTCGAGAAATTATGGCTAATTACCATTGAAAAAAAAAATAATATTTTCGATATTTGGTGAGGTATTTTTAATAAATATATTAATTACATATTTTATATGTATATATTTATGAAGAATTAATGATAATCAACTATGGTAAATTATGATATTAAATAAAATCATGACTAAACGAATATTCGTATTTTTTACCATTTTTCCAGATACTCATCAAACAAGGTATTAATCAATATATTGAGCCCACAATATCACATGTATTTGTTGAAAAGATAGTAATATTTTTGTCCTAAAATTATGTTAGAGTTTACATATTTTGGCAGTGGAAGTTTATTTATAAACATATCTTCAATCCATGTATCGAACTTTGGGCCAGTGACTCCCGAACCGGTTGGTTTTAGGGCACTAGGTGTTAAAACACCCATACGGACTTAATTGCTCGGATCTCAGATAAAAAGTATCCAAAACATATCTTCAATCTATGTATCGAACTTTGGGCTAATGACTCCCAAACCAGTTGGTTTTAGGGGCACTAGGTGTTAAGACACCCCGACGGACTTAATTGCCCGGATCTCAGATAAAAAGTGTTTGATTCCCTTAAGCTTTCTTTTAACCCTTGTAACGAGCTTTGGGCTAGTAATTCCCATACCAGATGGCCTTAGGGTACTAAGTGTTAAGACACCCATACGGACTTAATTGCTCGAGTTAAAAAGGCTACGAATTCGAATTTATTCAAACTCCATTTTTTTTAGAAATATATAATTTTCACTGCCTTTAGGTGCTACCTCCAACAGACTAGAGAACTGAATATTACAGAATTTTCACTTACCATTCATGATATATGTTACCATGTTATTGATAATATTGTAAGTGTTCCTAGAACATCCCAAGATCGTCTAAGAGTGATTTGTGTGTGAATAAAATCAAAAGAGTTGAGGAAAATACCCACATTGATCAGATCAGTTCAAAATGTTTATGCATTTCGGTGGAAGCTCCAAGTCATTCTTGAGTGTTTCCAAAACTTGGGTGTGTTTCCCTATCACCTTGATCCACTCCTTGATGTGCTAGCAAGAACAAATGAAAGAAAAAAATTTCCCTTCCAAAGACATGAAGGTTCGACCATGGAGAAAGAAAAGGAGAGAGAGAATTTGTTTTGTGTTTCTAAAACCCAATTGACCAAGTCAACTCACAAATGTGTGTATATCCTTTTACCAAAAGCAAAGGCAAAGTGTTGGAGGGAAAAATGGCATTTAATGCCTCCAACAACTTCCATCACTCAAGCTGACATTTGATAGACATGTGATGTAAGTTGGTGGAACCCACTTTAATTCAAAACTCAAGTGGCTTGCACCACAAACTTCGGGCTCGGGTTCGATTAATCCGATTAAATGAATTTTCCATCGCGACGTAATTAAATCCAATTTAATGAAATAATAATGCCTAGCAAAATTATTACGGAAGTCGCTCGCGAATTAATTCTAAATTAATTCGTTCGCTTGAATTAAAATCCAATTTTAATTCCGTATTGAAATCTAATTTCAATTAATATATCTAATATATTATTTTAGCCCATATAAATAAATTAAATAGAAAATTTCAATTTAACTATTAAATTTATTTTACCAATTAATTCCAAATTAACCGCGTTCTCTCTTATCGACGAATTTAATCCCAGATAAATTCTCGACACAATTAATCCCAGATCAATTCTTTCTCTTGATAATTAATTCCCAGATTAATCCCAGATTAACTTTCTCTCTTATAATTAATCCCAGATTAATTTTCTGTTCGAGTCAAATCTCATCGGTGAATCTTTAGGAAGCGACCCAAGAGATCCCTGGATATGTTGGCAGTAAAAACGGTCATCAGAATTTCCGAATACGTGCGTATCCGGTACCACGCTCTTACCGATTTAAAAGACACGGTTGCCTTCTAGCAAAGCACCATGCCTACCCAATTCTCCAGAAATATTCTTTAAAGGAAGATGTAATCTTTGTCAGGCGTAGCATACGTAGTATTACGTATTACGATCCAATATCGGATGTCACATGCTAGGCCTGGGGCTGGAATTGTGTCTGACCCATACGAAGCATATATCGGATCATTGGCAACTAGTCTCTATAATCGGATAATCATGACCTAGTTATATTATCCCGATGACTGCAGTACTTAAGAGTACTAGTTCCGTATCCTACGTGATCATCATCTCCATATGACTGAAGTGATACTTCCATCTTGACATCATACCCAATACACTATGATTCTCAATATACCCAGAAGAGGCGTACACAGAACCTGTTAAAGCCTCGGACGACTGATGAGCGGAAAATATATCAATATTTACCGCCACTTTTACTTAATATTTTGTTTAGTTTCTCGGGTTTGATGAACGTTTTGATGTGTTTTAGTTTATTTTGCAGATAAAATAATATCGGGACTCAATGAAATCATTTAGGACGAAATGTGGATCAAATAAGGGCAATTATTGGACTTGATATATTATTTTGGAGATTGGAAATTTGAAAGGGCGTTTTGACGAAGTGCAGTTTTGGAAATTCCAGTTTTGCACATCTGTCGTATGTTGGGAATAACTTTTTACTCAGATATCGGATTGAGCTGATTCAAGTGCCAGATTAAAGAAGACTCAAAGATCTACAACTTTGAAAGAGAAAATATTTTCGAATTCTGAATATTTCATGACCGAAATTGATGAACCATCGAGAAGTGTGTGGAGTGTAATTATTAAAAGTCATTATCAATCATTTTCAAAGCAAAATATTAATTAATTAATAATTAATAAAAATTATCAAATCAACACCAAACAAGATAAGAAATTATTGGAGCAATTATGGATTTGGTGGAGTAATTAGTGGAGAAATTAATAATGTAATTGGTGGAGAAATTGATTGATGATTTGATGGTGGCAAAATTTTGCCTATAAATACCAAGCCATTTCATTTGTAAAATTCATACTTTCTTCTTTGAAATTCTTAATGAATAAATAAGAAGATTGTATCTAGTTTGTTTATTTTTAGTTTTCAGTAATTAATTTTCAGTTTCGCACTTTCTTTTCTTTACTTTTCAGTTTTTACTTTCCGCAATTTACTTTTACGCACAGTACTTTTCTTTCTTTAATTTTTAGTTTTTATTTTTTTTCAGTAATGAGGAGGTAATTTCCCCAGCTAGGGTGAAAGGTAATTCTTTTACTGTTACTATTTAGATTAATCTCCCTTAAAAATAATATATTCACTATTTAAAATACTGATTAATAAAGGATACCGCTATATTGGTCGGTTGGCAATTCAATTTAATCTGGTTTAAACCTGACTAATCAAGGATACCGCCAGATTGGTCGGTTGGTAAATTTATTTTGGTACCGCCTTTATGGCTGGATTATGGACAAATTTTACCGCCTATATGGCTGGTTGGACTTATTTGACTTAATCAGGATACCGCCAGATTGGTCGGTTGGTAAAATAGTATCACAAGTTTATATATTATTTTATGGGAGATATCTAAATTAGTAGTAGTAAAAGTAATTCCTTTTACCTTAGCATTTTATTTTATTTTACTTTTCAGTTTTATTTTATGTCTTTTACTTTTCAGTATTTTTACTTTATGTCTTTTACTTTTAAGTTGTTACTAGTCCTAGTTATGTGTTAGTTATCTGGGGTTGTGATGAATTCTAATATCACCGGTTTATAAGGGGTTATTTTATAGTTTGAGTAATTTAAAGGTTTACTTATTAAGTCTTAAGCTTAATGCTTCTTGTTGTCTGATCACCAATAAGATTGATGTGGTAAATCTAAAATGAACTAGACATAGGGATTTTAGGTTTTAGCCTTAGACTTAATAGCCCACGATCTTCCTTGAGGATATATAACCCTTTAATAGATTTCCTTGCAGGATAGGAATATACCTGTCGGGCGAGGGTAGCCATAATTGGAACTTAAACTTAATGAATCCAGATAATTTGGTTGACATAGACATATGGTTCAATTGGGTTAAACTGGGTATTTGCGTCTGACCATCGACAGAGGCTTTTGCATAATTTAGTGTTCCAGGTTAGTAAACTGATTTATTACACAAACATAAAATAACCACTTCATCTTTTAAATGATATTAGAATGATTCACGACCCTAGATCTTTGTGTCTTTTGTTATTTTCCTTGGTATTTTATTTTGTCTTTTTATTTATTTATTTTGTAAAACCACATTCAACCAATCAAACAATCATTCTCTTCTCCATTTAATTAGATATTTGTAAATAAATAGATTCAACAATTAATAACAACAATAGGAATTAAGTCCTCGTGGGATCGATATTTTTATACTACTTGAACGATACGTGCGCTTGCGTTATACGTGTGTGTTTACGCCGGTCAAGTTTTTGGCGCCGTTGCCGGGGACTTATATTCTTGAGTTATTAATTTTGATGCTATCCAATTTACTTGTATCTAATTTTCTTTATTTTTATCTGTAATTTTTATTTCTTTCTTTTGTTTTCAGGTGTTTGAAAAAAAAATGGAACACTACTGGGAGATTGAAAGATTACGTGCTTTACAAGAAGATACACCCCACATTTGGGAGCAACAGTCTGATTTTCTGAGGCCTTTTGTCCAGCCCAACAATTATCACTGGATGCCAGAACCAAGCAATACCTCATTTGCTCAACAGAACGAGATGGGGAGATGTATGATATGTGATGGTAACCACCCGAGCGATCAATGTATATACCGTTCAGAGTGGCAGAATTTTCAGAATCATTCAAAGTATGAAAAACCATCACATTTTCCATCTTATCCACCATCCCTATGCGATTTTCATCAACAACCAGAACCATCAAAGGAAGATCAGTTGTTAAACATGCTCAAAGATATGTTCGAGAAACAAAAGTTGGATGAAATGCTTGAAACAAGCCAGAAACAATTTGAAAGTATTCAGAGACAATCAGAATTCATTCAGAGGATGACAGATCAAATGAGACAATTCACAGAAAACCAGAACTACATACCTCAAGAACCAGTTTCAGATGACACTGATAAAGCCTTCGAGTACCAATCATTTCACAATGACACTTCAACAGAGGAGGAGGCTGAGCAGTATCAACAACCAGAGGTATCAGTTCAGGAGCCCGAACCGGCAAAGTCTCGATTTGATTTTTATTATTTTGACTCTGACGAGGAGGAAGCTGATCTATTTGTACCAACTGCACCAACAACGGAGGATCAAACTTTCAATCCTCAAAATGAAGATCTTGGAGCATGCTTTACCTGATGTTTGAAGAAGATCTATCTGAACCATCCATTCCAGTCGTATCAGAGGATGAAAACCTAAAGTCAGAAACATCTTTGCATCCTCAGGTTGACAATTTGAAGCATGTATTTCACAGATGACAGATGAAGAGCTGAATATAGAAATTTTAAAATACATCTGTGAAGAAAATATGGAGCAAGAAACAGAGCAAATGAAGGAGAAAATGTCTGACCTTAATAAAGATCCAGAGCATTCAGGAAAAACATCGCTGTTTTGGGGAGTACAAATCAAAGATATCGCCCAGAAGATTGACAGAATGGAACTTCCATTCCAAGTCAAGCATCATACAAGACCTCCTGATTTTCTTTCTTTCTTTGCAGGAACCACTGGAACAATAAGGAGCAAAAAGGTGGCACGAGCACTGAATGAGACAAAACTCTTTTTGCCACTTTACAGTTGGAAGAGGCCCTTCAAAAGCAACGCTCACGGGATTGTTTTTGATCGGACATCTAAAACGACATTGAAACCTCCTTAACAGATGAATTTCAATCACGTCTGGCTGAAGACGAAAAATTTAGCGCTAGCAGGGAGGCAACCCATGCGATTTGTAATATTTGTTTTCATATTTTGTGTGAACTTTTTAATTTTGTGTGTTATTTTTGTAGGGAAAGGCATAAACGAAGTATTTTAAGACAGAAGGAATTGTGTTTGGCAATCAAAGATGAGAAACAATTCATTTGCGATGGCTAAGTTCTATAAATTCAGCTCGTCATTTCTCTCTTCGACACATCCAAATACACATCCAAATAAGAGAGATAAAATGGAAGCAACTTCACAGCAGCGAATCAAGCGTATTTGTGTTTTCTGTGGATCCAATTCTGGTAATAAACCAGAATTCATCGAGGCTGCAAAGGAATTGGGGCGAGTCATAGCGGAGCGAAATATGCACCTGGTATATGGCGGTGGCAATCTTGGATTGATGGGAAGTATTTCAAAAGCTGTTCAGGATGGTGGCGGTCATGTTTTGGGAATCATTCCAAAACCTTTGGCGGACGAACACTTAATCGGACAAACAAATGGAGATGAACGCATCGTATCTGGAATGCCCGAACAAATTCATGAAATGATCAATACGACAGATGCGTTTATTGCATTACCAGGAGGACTTGGGACGTTTGAGGAAATATTTACTGTAGCATCATGGGCACACTTAAATATTCATCGGAAGCCCATTGGGTTACTTAACATTGAGCATTTCTTCGATTTTTGTTTGTATTTCTTGCAAAAGCCAAAAGACATGAGTTCGTCACCAAATCAGTGCATGATATCTTCCTGACTGCGACAAAGGCTGAAGAATTAATTGACCAAATCATAGCCTTTGAACCAAAACTGGACCCCATTCTCTCCAAGTTGGACTGGACAGACAACGATCGTGGTAAGAAGCGTAAACTGGACATAGATCTTAATCGGTAGTTCAACTAACCAGGTACGATTTTCTAAACTCTTCTTCTACTGTTTAAGACATTGGGGACAATGTCTCATTTAGGTTTGGGGGAGGAATTAGTTGATCAGTACCTTGTTTTTATTTGTGTGTTATTTTTATTTTTAGTCCAAAATTTTTCGAAAAATACAAAAAAAAATTGAAAATTTTCAAAAATTATAAAAATATTTTGCGTTTTTGTGTATTTTATTTTTATTCTGACTAAAAAGGTGAAATTGGTAGAGAGATAGCTGAGTAAGGAGTTTCCACTCCTGATACGTATCTCAAACCTATTTCGAAACAAGTTAATTTTTGTTTATTTCATTTTGAATTATTTAATTTGTGAATTCTCCTTAAAACTGACTAAAAATGAATCTTCATATGTTTAGTTAACAGATATTATCAACATATATAGTAACACGGACATGAGCTAAATTGAAAAGTTTGTAGTATTCAGTGCTCTAGTTTAATTGGAGGAAGCATCTCAAAAAGCAATGGAGTAAAAAAAAAAAAAAAAAAAAAAAACGTATGAGATCCGAGTTATTAAGTCTGTAAGGGTGTTTTAACACCTAGTGCCCTAAAGCCAACTGGTTTGGGAGTCACTGGCCCAAAGCTCGTTACATGGATCAAAGATGCTGCAAAAATATATATATCTGAAGTCTGGGTAATTAAGTCTGTAGGGGTGTCTTAACACCTGGTGCCCTAAAGCCAACTGGTTTGGGAGCCACCGACCCAACACTCGCTACATAGATGGAAGATATTGTATATAAATAAAAAATAAAAAAAAAAATCAAAGAAAAAATCAGAAAAATGAGAAAAATTATTCCATTGCTACCAAAGGTGTTAAATCTGATAGAACTTTAGGACAAAAATATTACTCTCTTATCAACTACACTTATGACTGTTGTGGGCAAAAAATGAGTTGTTTAATATTTTGTTGGCTGTGTATATGGAGAATGGTAAAAATAATCGGAGAGTTTACTTATTCTGTAATTTAGAATGAAACAAAACAACTATTGACTTGGAGTAGAAGTTTCACCTGATTAGTCACTAACATCTTTATTCTCTTTTCGCTTGTCTTTTTGCTTTTGTGTGCATTAGTTTTACTACCTTTTTACTTTGTAAAATGTTTGTGGGTATCGTTGCTGTAAGCCCTCACGAGACTATAACTCGTCCACTAGGGACACCTAGGGGTTTAAAGGCTTGTTGCATATGCTAAATGCAACCGTGATCCCTACGAAAGTGGCTTAGTTTAATTTTAATTTTATTTTGTTGTTTTGCTCGAGGACTAGCAAAATCTTAGGTTTGGGGTGTGATGAGCGGAATATATCAATATTTACCGCCCCTTTTACTTAATATTTTGTTTAGTTTCTCGGTTTGATGAACGTTTTGATGTGTTTTAGTTTATTTTGCAGATAAAATAATATCGGGACTCAATGAAATCATTTAGGACGAAATGTGGATCAAATAAGGGCAATTATTGGACTTGATATATTAATTTTGGAGATTGGAAATTTGAAAGGGCGTTTTGACGAAGTGCAGTTTTGGAAATTCCAGTTTTGCACATCTGTCGTATGTTGGGCATAACTTTTTACTCAGATATCGGATTGAGCTGATTCAAGTGCCAGATTAAAGAAGACTCAAAGATCTACAACTTTGAAAGAGAAAATATTTTCGAATTCTGAAGATTTCATGACCGAAATTGATGAACCATCCAGAAGTGTGTGGAGTGTAATTATTAAAAGTCATTATCAATCATTTTCAAAGCAAAATATTAATTAATTAATAATTAATAAAAATTATCAAATCAACACCAAACAAGATAAGAAATTATTGGAGCAATTATGGATTTGGTGGAGTAATTAGTGGAGAAATTAATAATGTAATTGGTGGAGAAATTGATTGATGATTTGATGGTGGCAAAATTTTGCCTATAAATACCAAGCCATTTCATTTGTAAAATTCATACTTTCTTCTTTGAAATTCTTAATGAATAAATAAGAAGATTGTATCTAGTTTGTTTATTTTTAGTTTTCAGTAATTAATTTTCAGTTTCGCACTTTCTTTTCTTTACTTTTCAGTTTTTACTTTCCGCAATTTACTTTTACGCACAGTACTTTTCTTTCTTTAATTTTTAGTTTTTATTTTTTTTCAGTAATGAGGAGGTAATTTCCCCAGCTAGGGTGAAAGGTAATTCTTTTACTGTTACTATTTAGATTAATCTCCCTTAAAAATAATATTCACTATTTAAAATACTGATTAATAAAGGATACCGCTATATTGGTCGGTTGGCAATTCAATTTAATCTGGTTTAAACCTGACTAATCAAGGATACCGCCAGATTGGTCGGTTGGTAAATTTATTTTGGTACCGCCTTTATGGCTGGATTATGGACAAATTTTACCGCCTATATGGCTGGTTGGACTTAATTTGACTTAATCAGGATACCGCCAGATTGGTCGGTTGGTAAAATAATATCACAAGTTTATATATTATTTTATGGGAGATATCTAAATTAGTAGTAGTAAAAGTAATTCCTTTTACCTTAGCATTTTATTTTATTTTACTTTTCAGTTTTATTTATGTTTTACTTTTCAGTATATTTACTTTATGTCTTTTACTTTTAAGTTGTTACTAGTCCTAGTTATGTGTTAGTTATCTGGGGTTGTGATGAATTCTAATATCACCGGTTTATAAGGGGTTATTTTATAGTTTGAGTAATTTAAAGGTTTACTTATTAAGTCTTAAGCTTAATGCTTCTTGTTGTCTGATCACCAATAAGATTGATGTGGTAAATCTAAAATGAACTAGACATAGGGATTTTAGGTTTTAGCCTTAGACTTAATAGCCCACGATCTTCCTTGAGGATATATAACCCTTTAATAGATTTCCTTGCAGGATAGGAATATACCTGTCGGGCGAGGGTAGCCATAATTGGAACTTAAACTTAATGAATCCAGATAATTTGGTTGACATAGACATATGGTTCAATTGGGTTAAACTGGGTATTTGCGTCTGACCATCGACAGAGGCTTTTGCATAATTTAGTGTTCCAGGTTAGTAAACTGATTTATTACACAAACATAAAATAACCACTTCATCTTTTAAATGATATTAGAATGATTCACGACCCTAGATCTTTGTGTCTTTTGTTATTTTCCTTGGTATTTTATTTTGTTCTTTTTATTTATTTATTTTGTAAAACCACATTCAACCAATCAAACAATCATTCTCTTCTCCATTTAATTAGATATTTGTAAATAAATAGATTCAACAATTAATAACAACAATAGGAATTAAGTCCTCGTGGGATCGATATTTTTATACTACTTGAACGATACGTGCGCTTGCGTTATACGTGTGTGTTTACGCCGGTCAACGACCAAAACCAAAGTATACTGATCATCGCAAGTATTAGCGATGCAAGTCTCAGGTTAAGACCAAAAACACCTACCCTGATTCGGATTCCCGTTGACACATAGTCATACTACCAATGGGATTCCGATGGGTCTATCCAGAACGAAGCTGTTTCCGTACTATCGGTAAACAGAACCTCCTATTACACTTGCATGAATATCCATTACCCAAATATAGGAGAACTTTGCCATTATGCCTCCGTAAAGCGCACAAGTGCAATACTAGTCTATTCCGCATTATCGATGTCTAGTCTCGATATACTACCACTAGGGATATTTAATGATTAAACCTTAGTGGATTAATATTGTCTCATATCTTATTAATCTGGTACTAATCATATGGACTTTTATCATTTATGTATATCGGTAATCTAATTACAAATGATAAAAGAGCAATTTCATTTGTCACATAGTTAATTTGTACAACAACGCCATGTTCTGTACAAATAGTGATGCTATGGGTCATAATTGTCCAACAATCTCCCACTTGGCCTATAGCCAATCACTCAAGTGTCTAACACCTGACTATGTACGGGTTGCTCAAATTTCTACTGAGAAACAGCTTTTGTCAGCGGATTTGCAATGTTATCATCTGATGCGTTTTATTCGATCATCATATCGCCATGATGTCTGATCGAACAAATCAGATGAAATAGTCGAAGTATATACTTGGATCGTTGATGAGACCGCGGTTCCTTAGCCTGTGCCGTAGCCTAGCTCAGCTGCTAACAGAACTACTCATAATCCAATTAGGATTATATAGATCCAAAATGCTTCTATTGCTGCCTCAGCTGCAACAATGTTCCACTTTTGTTGTTTATTCGGCAATAGAATCTTGCTTTGAAGATTTCCAGCTCACTGTTCCGTTATTCAAACTAAATATGTACCCTCATTGGGACTTAAAGTCATCTTTATCGGTTTGGAAACTTACAGCGGTGATCCTAGTCACTTTAAGTTCTCCTCCTCCATAGCTTAAGAAAGCATCTTTAGTTCGTCGAAGATACTTAAGGACGTTCTTAACATCAATCCAGTGATCATCACCTGGATTGGCCTGATTGTGACTCCAAAGCATATGAGACACCAGGTCACGTACATAACAAAATGTACGAACACTGAGAGAGTGTCAGCAACTTTCTAGATAAAGCATATGAGACACCAGGTCACGTACATAATAAAGCCTGCCTCTCCCAGGTATTTCATGGAGAATTTTAAAGAAAGTCAAGCTTTCAACGATTAGATTATGGGAATGTTATTGCAAAGAAGCAATACATCGTCATCTTATAGGACATTAATTTTCAGTGCGCTCCCACTAACCTTCTTATATACACAAGAATCATATTCGTTTTGAATGAAATCATATACCATTATGATCTCATCAAAACGTTGTTTCCAATAACACAATGCTTGCTTCAATCCATAAATGGATTGATTTAACTTAAAAACCTTGTTTGCATGTTTTGGCACAACAAAACAGTCAGGATGTTTGTAAACATCCTCCAAATGTTTTCCATTAAGGAAAGCGGTTTTGACGACCATCTGCCATATTTCATAAATGAAACATGCAGCATTAGCAAGCATTATCTGAATGGATTTAATCATGGCAACGGATAAAAGGTTTCATCGTAATCGACACCATGTTGATGACAAAACCATTTCTCCACAAGCCTAGCTTTGTACGTTTGTATGTTGTCATCTATGTTTGTCTTCCTTGAACACTCATATAGTACCAATAGGCACAATGCCTTCTGGTACATCAACTAGTGTCCAAACTTGGTTGTATACATGGAATCCATTTCGGACTTCATGGCACTTTGCCATAAAAGGAGTTGATACCTTGTATCACTTCCTCATGCGTAGCCGGTTCGTCTTCCTCAATAAGATTGACATCTACATGAGGTGAGATCAGAAACTCATACCTCCCAGGTTGTTTTCTGACTCTCTCCGATAGGGATGACAGCAGATCGCAAACAAGATATCTGTTTACTTTGAATGGTGGCGCTGTCAGTAGGAAAAGCTCAAAACAGTCAACTACAGTGGACTCCACCACTGAAGCTGAGTATATTGCAGCATCTGAGGCTGCTAAAGAAGCAGTCTGGATAAATAAGTTCATCACGAAACTGGAAGTGCTTCCTGCGATAAAGAATGGTGTCACGATGTATTGTGACAACACGGGCGTCATTCCTCAATCAAAGGAACCAAGGTCCCACCAGAAATCCAAGCATGTACTCAGTCGATTTCATCTCATCAGGGAGATTGTTGAGAGAAAAGAAGTTAGTATAGAGAAAATACCCACAGAAGATAATCTTGCAAATTCTCTGACTAAAGGGCTGACTTAACAAAATCATGATAGGCACACCCGAGAGTATGGTCTCCAGATTCATACTAGTTGGCTATAGTGCAAGTGGGAGATTGTTAGGGATATGCCATATACCCAACTTATGGATGGGCTATATGTACATGTATTTGTAATATTTTTCATTAATTAATAAAATGGAAATCTTTATTATACGTGTCTTACATAACTTATATGAATCATCAACACTGTAATAAAGCCCTTGGAGTAATAAGACGATGGCTTCCACGCCTTATGAAAATCATTACTCTTAAATATTCCTAGTCATAGTTTTGTGAATAATCTGGGCGTTCACAAAGCAGAGAGACTAGCATGATTATATGATCTGCCCTTAAGTGGGGTAGCCGATCTCATAGGCTACTAGCGGAGATCCGTCTGCTTGGTGTATCACATGGATGCATGAGTTGCTCGTGTCCATCAAACTGACCACCGAAAGTTTTCATATGGAGTGTTTATCCCATGTGTCTGTGAGAACTTTCATGCTTAAATATGCATTCTAAACACATAATAAAGCGCATATGTAAAA
Organism: Zanthoxylum bungeanum; assembly: GCA_019454045.1. Lineage (NCBI taxonomy): Eukaryota > Viridiplantae > Streptophyta > Magnoliopsida > Sapindales > Rutaceae > Zanthoxylum > Zanthoxylum bungeanum. Next base: position 29,414 of record SKCR01031493.1, on the reverse strand, counting down.
TAATAATGATATGCGGATGGATATTTTACACATTGATCCTAGATCAAATTTCTCACTTTCTCTCTCCCGCTAGCACAAATATTTCTTCTACCCGTTACACTACACTTCTAAGGAAACCTCATTTACATGGAGGGGAATAGGTGAGAAGAGAATACAAAGAAATAGGAGATAAGGCTGGACACGCAGGTCCAATTTAATAAATAAAATTTATTACAATAATTTCTAAAAATCGCCCCACCCGGCTAATATCCATCCGATATACATTATTCAAACATCACAACCATGTATTCATACAAGCATGTTATCAATCAATCAATCCAATTAATTAATCTTGATAATTAGTGATCATCCAATGTTCAAACAAAGATTTGATTTTGTTCGAGTCAAACTCGTATTGCGAACACGTACTCAAAGTACGATTTCTCAAATAAAATTAAATTACAGGATTAAATCCAATTTTAATACGTATTTAATTCTAATTCATTATTTAATTCCAAATTAAATATTACACTTTATAAAATAAACCTTTACGACTTAAATTCCAAATTTAATCGTTACGGGTCTCAAAGCCCGATTAATATCCAATATTAATTTAATTAAGTCCAATGGCTTTCAATTAATTTCTTGAGGCGTGGACTTTTGGTCAACTCGGGTCAAACCCGCAACCAAAGTCCAATCCGGGAGTTACCCCATAAGCCCATAAATTAATTTAGGCCCATTAGGCCCAATTAAACGTTAAAGGTTCATTAGTCGCATTTGGGCCTTTTGGAAGCGGTTTTGGGCCTAATTGGATCCAACCAATTTTGGCCTAAACCAACTTTGTACAACAAAGTCCAATAAACCCAATAACAACTTTGAAAGCCCAAATCCAATTTTAAGCCCAATAATTTAATTCCAAAAATTCCAAATTTTCCAATTAAATTACCTAAAGTGTATAGCATTATTAATTGCCCAAATCAAAGTTTCCAAAACATCAAATTTGTCCAATTAATCATGCTTAACATGAATTAATCATGTCCAACATAATTAAATCAAAATCAAACCCAATTTCATGCTTCAAGAGTCTTGGCCAAAGGGGAAAAATATGCCCAAATCAAATTCAATCCAATTGAACCCAATCAAACATAAATTCAACATCCCCAAATGATTTCCAAGTCATCCAATGAACAAAAAATCAAAATCCAAGACATTAGGGAGCTAATCAAATTCGGCCATCACAAGCAAATTGGGGAAAAATTGTTCCAAACATTTTTCATCCAATTGATCTAATCAATCATCAATTAAACAACATTCAGCATTCTAAATCATCCAATTTCATTAAACATGCTCAAAATCAAGTTTACCCAATTTGTCATGCCCAAAATTTAGGGAAAAATGGATCCAACCAATTTCATGAAATTGATTATGCACAACATCAATTCAACCTCATTCAAGCATACTATACTAAACAATTTAATCATTTGATGCTCAAATTGAGTTTACCCAAATTAAAGTTTTGGCCAACATTAAGCAAATTGGGGAAAATCAATCCAATTAATTTTTCATCAAATTGATTACATATAACTCTAATTTATTCATATACAAACATTCTTAAACAAACAATTTGTTAAAATCATGCTTAAATCAAAAAGCCCCAAATTTTGCTCAAGAACCCTAATTCGTTTTATGCAACCAATAGCTCAAGATACCATTGTTGAGTTTCAATCAAGTCCCAATATCATAAATCATGCATAAAAACGAGTTGAATACAACCAAGGAGTAAGGCGGAATACATACTCACATTGATGGGTTTGATGCTAGGAAGAACACAACCCATTTTGCTCCTTGTGTGAGTTCGGTTTTGGCCTCCTGGACTGTTATCATGCTCGGTTTTGGGTCATCTTCCTCCTTGAAAATTCGGCCATGGATGTCCTCCATTAAAGCTCCAAGCTTTGAGATTCCAAGCTCACAAATTCGTTTCCCTATCACCATAATATAACCCATGTGTGTTGCTAGCACTTCTTCATCTTCCTTGCTTTTCTCAAATTCGGTCAAACCAAAAATTGGAGAACAAAAATGGCTCCAAGCCGTGAGATGAGGAAGATGAAAAAGAGGGAAAGGGTTTCACGAAAAAACGTGAATGAGAGGAGAGAGAGAGTTAAAGCTTTACTTATATATTTATTTTATTTTCACAAATAAAATCAATACAAAAAGCTTTATCATTTACCAAAAGTAAAAGTCAAAAAGCAAAAAGCAAAAGTTGCTTTTTCAACTTCTACATCAATCACTCAAATCAAGTGACAACATGTCATATCACTCAAAGTGACATTGATTTGACGCTTGATGTGACTAGCGATTTGACGCACGATTTGACTTGCGTGCCGCACTCGAATTCGAAATGCGAATGCGCTCGCAAATAATCCCGGGCTCGGGTTCGCTAATTCCAAATTAACGAATTTTTCGTCTCGTCGTAATTAAATGATTACGCCTAGCGAAATCACTATTCACGTCACTAACGAATTAATTCTAAAATAATTCGTTCGCCCGAATTAAAATCTAATTTCAATTCCGCGTCAAAATCCAATTTCTAATAATATATCAAATATATTATTTTATCGATTAATTCCAAATTAATCATTCTCTCTCTTTAATTAATATTTTATCCCAGATAAAATATCTCCGTGATTAATCCCAGATTAATTTTCTCCCTCTTCTAATTAATCCTAGATTAATTAAGTGCGAGTTATACATCATCGGTGAATCTTCAGGAAGCGACCTATGAGATCTCCGGATATGTTGGCAGTAAATACGGTCGTCGGATTATCCGAACACGTAAGTACCTCGTACTACGTTTATACCGATTTACAAGACAAGGTTGGCTTCTAGCAAAGCGCCATGCCTACCCAATTCTCCAGAAATATTCTTACAGGAATATATAGATATGTATCAAGCGTAGTATACCGTAGTATTGTGTATATCGGCCCAGTATCGGATAGTCACGTACTAGGGCTGGGGCTGGATAAGTGTATGCCCCGTCCGAAGCACATGTCGGATGTCTGGTAACTAGTCTCTATAATCGGATATGTATGACCTAGTCATAATATCCCGATGGTTGCGCAACACTTAAGAGCACTAATACCGTATCCTGCGTGACATCATCTCCACTATGACTGGAGTGATACTTCCGTCTTGACATCACACCCAATACACTACGACTCTCTGATAAACCCAGAAGTGGTGTACGCAGAACCGGTTAAAGCCCTGTACCACCAAGAAGAAAGTCTATCGATTATCGTAAGTATTAGCGATGTAAGTCTCAGGTTAAGACCATACACACCTACCCTGATTTCGGCCTCCCATAGACACATAGTCATAATACCAATGGGATTCCGATGGGTCTATCCAGAGCGAAGCTGTTTCCCGTACCATCGGTGAAACACGACCTCCTATCGCACTTGCATAAGTATCCAATACTTATATATATGAGAACTATGCCGTTGTGCCCTCACAACGCGCACAAGTGCAATACTAGCCTATTCCGCATTATCGATGTCATGTCTCGATAATACTCCGGCTAGGGATATTTAATGATTAATCCTTCGGGGATTGATACTGTCTCATATCATTCTCAATCCAGGAACTAATCATATGGACCTCTCTTCATTTATACATTTATGGTGATCTAATCACAAATGATGAGAGTGCAATTTCCTTGTTACATAGTTAATTTGTACAACAACACCGTGATCTGTACAAATAGTGACGCTATGGGTCATTTTGTCCAACAGGTCCCTTACTTATGTCACTTGTAATGAAAGGATTTATGTAATATTTTAATCAAGTTTAAGTAACACTTATTTCCAAGAGTATAATGCTTCTAAATTCACATGCATACATCAACAAGTTCATCACAACATGTAACATCACATGGCAATCTCATGAACATTTCTTAATCATATGATAGGGAAAACTAAGAACAACCTAATCATGCTTGAGTACTAGCTCATGAACATATTAACCAAATAACATGCTAATAGCCTAATCATGCTCGAATATCATCCCAAGAACACATCGAATGGATAAATCCAGGAATACAAATAATATGATTGGCTACATAATGCAAGGGAGATCACCCAAAAGGCAGTTGTGCATGAAATATGATGAGACATACTTAGTTCAGTGTGTGCGCGTTCGTGTAGCATTCATAAACACGTTCGAACGGTAAACAGAAGGTTCGCGTTCGTGTAACGTTTGATAACGCGTTCGAACAGATCCAGACCTGATGAAACAAAATGCATGCGCGTTCGAGTAGCGTTTGTAAAACGCGTTCGAATGGGAAATAGAAGGTTCGCGTTCGTATAGCGTTCAATAACGCGTTCGAACGGGAACAGACCTGATGCACAAAATGTGACGCAATACATACATAAAAAAGCAAATAGCGAAATACGAAGCGCGGTGAAGCATCGTGGCGAATGATTTTAACCTCTTCAATTAGAGGACCTTTCATCGCACTTACTAAGCCTATGCGCTTATCTCAATGCATATAAAAAATAAAGATAATAACCTTAGACTTCATGTACCCGATTGAACACATCTTACATTCAACCGAATATACGTTAATCGGCACGGCAAAGCATCATGGTAAAGGATTTTAACCTCTTCAATTAGAGGACCTTTCATCGCACTTACTAAGCCCATGCGCTCGATCACATCATGCAAACAAGAATAAAGACAATCATATCAAACTTAGTATATTCGATTGAACATATCTTATATTCAACCGAACACACATCAACCGGCGAGGCAAAGCATTGTAGTAAAGGATTTTAACCCCTCCAAATAGGGGACCTTTAATCCGACTTACTAAGACCATGTGCTCGCTTGTATCATACATACAAAAGTAACGTGCAGAATTCAAATAACGAAAAATAAATAAATCAAAGCAACATAAAACAAAAGAATGTGCCGTTTACTCAAGTGGTACTTGGAGTTGTATCCCGAGTACAGATCATACTACCGTCCATTCGGAATCGGCTATGAAAATTATGTCCGGGTTTCCATCATATATACCACAAGAGGCGACACATTTTCCATTTCATTCAAGCCACAAATGCATCCACAAACGACTCTCATGTGAATAGAATTCAATCAACAATCAAAAGATGAATATAAACTAATGAGAAAAGTGCCATCAGGTCTAACCTTTTAAATCACCTCTCGGATGTACGGTACACGATCGTTGGAAGGGTGGATTCTCCACAACTCTTCCGGTTCACTGGTTCACTGCTCTCGTTCGTTGTCTTACTGTTTTGAGTCGTCGTTCTCCGTCTTTTGCTGCTGCTTTTGACTCCGATTCGCTGCCGTTTTGCTACTGTTATGCTGCTGTATTTTAGTTACTGTTCTTGGGATGTTTTGGCTACTGTTTTGGGTGTGATTTTCGGTGGTGTTATGGTGTGGTTTGGGGGATGTTTTGATGAGGTAAAGCTGCTGTTCGGGATGTGTTTTGGTCAAGGCAATGAGGGTTCTTTGGTTTGTGATCTTCAGTTATTGAGAGTGAGGGAGAGTTGTGTCAATAAGCTTGGGTGTTTCTTGTGTGTGTTGTGATTTTCATGTGAGTTGTGTGTATGAGCTATGTATGAGCTAGGGAAGTGCATGTCTTGGTTAGGGGTTGTTTATATAGAGAATGGCTAGGGCTTCACCTTGTCTCACAAGGAAGGGATTTAATTTGGTGTTGAGCAAGGAAAGAATTAGATTGAGGGGGGACAAATTTGGTTTAGATTAGGAAGTTAATATCTTTAATTTGTTATAATTGATTTTAATTAGGCATGACATCTTTTAATTTAGTATGTGATTTTGTTTAGTTAGGAAGGAATCTTGTGTAATTGGTTGGTGAATATCTTAATTAAGGAATTAAAATATGATTGATTTTAATGTTTATTTTAATTTGGTATGTGATTTTTAGATTTGTTTTGATTTCACCATGTGTTAAATATGTGTTTTAAGTGGGCTTAGGCGTGTGGGCCAGGCTTGGGCGAATTGGGCTTGATGGGATAGCAGCAAAACCAGAATTATCGATACCGTTCGAACGTCTCCTCGAACACGGAACGAACGCCTGCAATTGTTTGCCGTTCGAACGTATACACGAACGCAGCACGAACAAAAACAGTGAACCTTGTTTATTCTGAATTCCCCCTTCCGATGTCCGTTTTCCGTGACCTCCGTGACTTAAAAGGTAGTGTCTCCAAATGAGACTCATCATAGGGACTTATATGCAAAAATGCAGTGCCTACAGTCGCCTCCACTTTGATGGGACTTGTGCAGTGTGTAACAGTGACAATCCTATCAAAGTTATGCAATGCATTTTCACTTACCTGGCTCGCCAGCTGCCTCCTGACTTGCCTGTTGCCTCGACCTGAATTTGATGACGTGCCATTCTTGGCGTGCTAAACCCCGTACTTAGGGTGTCGTGGTAGTCCATGTTGGAAATCTAATAACCATGTCCCAAGATCAAAAACAAGCAAAATATATATATAAGAATGAACTATATTGAAGTATGGCGGAAACAATACTCACAAAAACGGAATGTGGATGCGTTTGATGAAACAAATCTTGCTCCTTTGTGCAGTGAAGGATTCGGCCAAGCAGAAAAGAGAAGCTCCAAGCTTTAATTGATCCTTCCAAGCTCTAAGATGAGTTTCCCATAACACCTTGTATGATCCCTTGATGGTGCTAGCCAAATATGTGATTTAATGTTCCAAACACACACACTTTCTTCAAACCTTTTGCAACAAAAATGAAGAAATTGAGAGGGCTGTGAGAGCTTACTGTTTCGGTAAGCTTGAGAGGGAGAGAAGAAGTGATTTTTTGTTTCAAAAATCAATTTATATTTATGTCATAATAATTATTAAATAATAATATACTTATGACACAAACCATGCAAAGGCTTAGAGTGTCTAACACTCAATTTCCATGCAATACCCTTGAGTGCTTTGTACACTATCTCATGCAATACATCAACAATTAAATAATGCAAATAATGCCATGTGTCATGTGGGCCCCACACGTTTCCAAATGAAAGTGGGCCCACGTGCACTCACGCGTTCAGATCCGATATTTCCGAAATACCGAACTTACGTCGTGACGTTAATTAAATCGAATTTTAAAAAAATAATTGCGCCTAGCGAAATTATTATTTACGTCGCTAACGAATTAATTCTAAATTAACTCGTTTGCCCGAATTAAAATCTAATTTTAATTTCGCGTCGAAATCGAATTCCGATTATTATATCGAATATAATAATTTTACGATTAATTCTAAATTAATCGTTCTCTCTCTTTTTATAGTACTTTATCCAAGATAAAGTCTCTCCGTAATTAATCCAAGATTAATCGAGTTTGAATCATACGTCATCGGTGAATCTTTGGGAAGCGACCAAGAGACCTCTAGATATGTTGGCAGTAAATCCGGTTGTCGAACTATTCGAACACGTACGTACCAAGTACTACGTTTTTACCGATTTACAAGACAAGGTTAGCTTCTAGCAAAACGCCATGCCTACCCAATTCTCTAGAAATATTCTTACTGGAATATTAGATCTATAACAGGCGTAGTATACCGTAGTATAGTGTATATCGAACCAGTATCGGATGATCACATGTAAGGCCTGGGGCTGGATATGTGTCTGCCCCGTACGATACACATATCGGACATCAAGCAACCAGTCTCTTTGAATCGGATAATCTGACCTAGTCATATTATCCCGATGGTTGCAACCATTATAGAGTACTAGTTCTGTATCCTCGCGATCATCATCTCCATATGTCTGAAGTGATACTTCCATCTTGACATCACACCCAGTACACTACGATTCTCGATAAACCCAGAAGAGGTATACACAGAACCGTTAAAGCCCTGGACCACCAACCTAAATTTTACCGATTGTCGTAAGTACTAGCGATGCAAATCTCAGGTTAAGATCATATGCACCTACCCTAAAGCGGACTCCCATAGACACGCAGACATACTACCAATGGGACTCCGCGGGGGTCTATCCAGAGCGAAGCTGTTTTCCGTACCATCGGTTAAAACACAACCTCCTACCGTACTGCATAAGTATCCAATACTTAAATATATGAGAACTATGCCGTTGTGCCCTCACAACATGCACAAGTGCAGTACTAGTCTATTCCGCATTATCGATGTCCAATCTCGATAATACTACGACTAGGGATATTTAATGATTAAACCTTTATGGATTGATACTGTCTCATATCATCACAATCCGGAACTAATCATAGGGACTTTTACCATTTATATATCAAAGTAATTAAATTACAAAACGGTAAAAGGCAATTTCATTACTACATAGTTAATTTTGTACAATAATACAATATCATTTACAAAATAGTGACGATATGGGTCATTACTGTCTAACAGTCCACAATAGTCCACACTAGTCCACGATAATCCACGGAATCCGCATAGTCCACATAGTCCACGATAATCCACGGTAATCCACGGTAGTCCACGATAATCCACGGTAGTCCACATAATCCATATAGTCCACATAATCCATGGTAGTCCACATAGTCCACAATACTCCACAATACTTCATGATAGTCCACGGTAGTCCACATAATCCACAACACTTCAAGATAGTCCACAGTAGTCCACAACATTTTACAATAGTCCACGGTAGTCCAAAAAATCCATGATAGTCCTCGGTAGTCCACATAATCCACAACACTTCAAGATAGTCCACGGTAGTCCACAACATTTTACGATAGTCCACGGTAGTCCACATAATCCATGATAGTCCATGGTAGTCCACATAATCCACAACACTTCAAGATAGTCCACGGTAATCCACAATATTTCACGATATTCCACGATAGTCCACATAATACATATAGTCCACATAGTCCACGGTAGTCCACATAGTCCACAATACTCCACAATACTTCATGATAGTCCACGATAGTCCACAATATTTCACGATAGTCCACGGTAGTCCACATAATCCATGATAGTCCACGGTAGTCCACAATATTTCATGATAGTCCACGGTAGTCCATAACATTTCATGATAGTCCTCGGTCGTCCACATAATCCACAACACTTCAAGATAGTCCACGGCAGTCCACAATATTTCACGATAGTCCTCGGTCATCCACATAATCCACAACACTTCAAGATAGTCCACGGTAGTCCACATAATTCACATAGTCCATACGCCGAACCTGGAAAAACTGTTCTGATGACTCAGTGGGCCTCGACCCTGAGACACATCTCAATAACTGCAACCGACAACGGGGGCACCTCGACCCAACACCGCTGACAATAGGGACATCGCCCTTGAACTGATGATGTAGTGGGTCCTCGACCCTAAAATGGTACTGATGTGGGCGTCGCCCTCAACTGATACTGATGTGGGCCTGGCCCCAAACTGATACTGATATGGACCTCGCCCCCAAACTGATGTGGGCCTCGCCCTAACACTTTTACTGATGTGGGCCTCACCCAAAACTGATGCTGATGTGGGCCTCGGCACTAGGACTCATTCCTAAACTAATACTGACGTGGGCCTCACCCCCAGACTGGTATTGAAGTGGGCCTCGCCCCCAGACTGATACTAGTGTGGGCCTCAACCCTCAGATTACTACCCGAATCTAACACCAATATGGGCCTCAGCCCTAGGATTATTACCCGATTCCGATATTGTGCTTTTCTTATGCCTTATTGGCTTGTCTTCGCCGCTTTCTCTTTTTCTTCTTCAAAACATGTGAACACAAAACAAAACAAACACAAAATGGTGCAAAATGGGTTACGTGTATGCATGTATGCGTGAATGTTCCCATCCCGTTGGGTTAGGTCTTCTGCTAATTCTCTTGGTGACTGCCCAGTCTCAGGTAAAATACAGTTTCAATCTGTCAACATTGATCGGCTCGGTGAACTCATTCCCTACCAAGTCCGATAGCCTTGTTGGTTTAATCTAAGGTCCCAAGATCAATAACAAGACATGAAACATGCATGAATACATCAACGGAGGTAGCGGAATACTCACATTGATCGGTTATGTTGATTTGAAGATGAATCAAGCCCAAAAACGTACTGCCTTTGAGCTCCACTGCATGCAGTCCACTGCCTCCAAAAAACAGAAATTTGAGATGGGAACGGAGCTCAAAGCTTCGTCGGATGGATCCCGTCTCATGGTCGAACCTCCCTACCACCTTCGCAAGACTTGTAGTGTGCTAGCACTTGATTTCTCACCATGAGAGAAACCACTCTTGCTTCCCTTTAACTCACGCCCAAACTGGTTCCAAACCAGGAACACTCCCTTGTGTTGCCGTGAGAGAGAAGAGAGAAAAATGAGAGAAAATTGTGTAATGGTTTGTTAATTAAAATGATTTACCAAAAATCAATTTATATTTATGCCATAATTTATTAAATTAATAATAAACTTATGACACAAATTCATGCAAAGGCTTAGAGTGTCAAAACACTTCATTTCCATGCAATACCATTGAGTGCATTGTACACAATCTCCATGCAAAGCATTAGAGTGTCAAATAAGCATAATATGACATGTGTCAAAGTTAATGCATATCTTGACATGTGTCATGTGGGCCCCACACGTTTCCCAATGAAAGTGGGCCCACGTGCACTCACGCGTTCGGGTTCGATATTTCCGAAATACCGAGCTTACGTCGCGACGTTAATTCAATCGAATAATTTGACGTCGCTAACGAATTAATTCCAAACTAACTCGTTTGCCCGAATTAAAATCTAATTTTAATTACGCGTCGAAATCTAATTTCGTATAATATATCGAATATATTAATTTACCGATTAATTCCAAATTAATCGTTATCTCTTCTAGACGATATTTTATCCCAGATAAAATATCTCCGTAATTAATCCTAGATTAATTCTCTCTCTCTTCTGTTATAATCCCAGATTATTCAAGAGTGCAAGTTGTGCGTCATCGGTGGATTATCGGGAAGCGACCCATGAGATCTCCGGATAAGAATTGGCAGCAAATACGGTCGTCGGAGTATCCGAATCACGTACGTACCAAGTACTACGTTCTACCGATTTACGAGACAAGGTCGACTCCTAGCAAAGCACCAAGTCTGCCCAATTCTCCGGACATATCCTCTAGGATATTAAGATCTGTATCAAGCGTAGTATACAAATGTATGTGCATATCGGCCCAGTATCGGATGGTCACGTGCTAGGGCTGGGGGGGGCTGGATAAGTGTTGCCCTGTCCGAAACACATATCGGATGTCTGGTAACTAGTCTCTATAATCGGATATTCATGACCTGGTCATAATATCCCGATTGGATGCGCATCACTAAAAGAGCACTAATACCGTATCCTGCGTGACATCATCTCCATTATGACTGGAGTGATACTTCCGTCTCGACATCACATCCAATACACTACGACTCTCTGATAAACCCAGAAGTGGTGAACACAGAACCAGTTAAGATCCCCCAACCACCAAAACCAAAGTTTACGATTGTCGTAAGTATTAGCGATGTATAAAGTCTCAGGTTAAGACTATACACACCTACCTTGATTTCGGCCTCCCATAGACACTAGTCATAATACCAATGGGATTCCGAAGGGTCTATCCAGAGCGAAGCTGTTTCCCGTACCATCGGTGAAAACACGACCTCCTATCGCACTTGCATAAGTATCCAATACTTATATATATGAGAACTATGCCGTTGTGCCCTCACAACGCGCACAAGTGCAATACTAGCCTATTCCGCATTATCGATGTCCAGTCTCGATAATACTACGGCTAGGGATATTTAATGATTAATCCTTCGCGGACTGATACTGTCTCATATCATCTCAATCCAGGAACTAATCATAGGACCTCTCTTCTATATTTCTATTATGGTGATCTGATCACAAATGATGAGAGTGCAATTTCTTTGTCACATAGTTAATTTGCTACAACAACACAATGATCTGTGCAAATAGTGACGCTATGGGTCATTTTGTCTAACAAGCCTCACTGTCCCCGTTTCCCAGTTTCTGAATGACTATCTTATCTTTCTGTTTGCTTCTTCCGAGGATGCGCCGTTGATCATGTAAGTAGGTGGTGGGGGGAACAGAGTGATAATTGGTAGAGGATGGTGAGTGTGTTTGGATGTTCTCTTTCAGGGTCAGGGATTTTATGGGAGTCAATTAAGTCTTGGATCTCATGGCGGAGACGGGTACAACTATTGGTGTCATGGCCAGGTTGTTGGTGGAAGTGGCAGTAGCGGTTCATATTGAGGCTTGGTGGGGGAGGATTTGGGAGTGGTCTAGGTTCCAAAAGTTTTAAGAGTCCTTGCCTGGTCAACTTTTCAACCACTTTGGACAAGGGTATACCCAAGTTAGAAAAGCACCTATTCTTAATAGCCCAGCAATCTCGGCAGAGTAGCGGGCTTGGTCTCAGAATGCCCTCCAAAATTCCTCCTATTCTGGCCATAAACTTTCTGTTTTTAGCCTTTCTTCCTCAATATCCATGACAGTTTCCCTCAACTGTCGGAAATCCGTAATCATTGAAGTCATCCTCCTCAACTTGCCATAGATCGAGGGCTTAGTGCCCTGATGATCATTTTAATCTGGTTCTTCTCAGAGGGCTGAGTCTGCATTTTCATAAGCTGGCTTTTCTCAGCGGTCTACATACTCCTTGAAGCTTTCTTCCGACTTCTGCTTAGTGTTCTCCAAATCACGGAGTGACAAATCAATCTCTAAGTCTGTGACATACTGCTTCAGAAAAGCATCAGCTAGCTCCATCCAATCTTCCTTCACTTTCTTCTCCAAACTGTGGTACCACACCACAGGAGCTCCCTCGAGCGACATTCCAAACATTTTCTGCACTTGGCGCTGAGATAAACCAACTGAACTCATGACTGATACAAACTACCGGAGATGCACCTTTGGATCCCTATTCCCGTTAAACTTAGCCATATCAGGCATCTTGAACTGTGCCGGCAACTGTTCCTCGAAAGTCAGTGTGTCATAATCCAGCAAATCCTCATTCTTACCCCTCATCTTGTGGGTAACTGACTCAACCTGATCCCGAAGCTTCTGAAATTCTGCCTGAGACCCAATCACTCTGCCTATTGCATACTCTGCCATGTCGTCATCAAAAGCGGGGATGTCATCCCCCAACCCATTCGGAGGCTCCTCGCGCCTCACATTCTCAGAATTTCCCCCAGCACGGGGCACAACCATATTTGTCATGGCAGTAGTCAAGGCTTGCAGTTGTTCAGTAACCTTGGCGAAACCATTCTCCAACTGATCTATCCGGGATACCTCAATATATGATTCACTCATGTCTGTTCTCAGTATTTTGGTGAGCCTTCCCTTTTTTCTAACCCAACAGGAATCTATGATGCCTTCTTGGGACATAGAAGGTGTTAACATGACATATGTATGTATGAGGTGCATGAGATGCATGTAATATATATAACATACCAAATCAACTAAAATTTTCAAAAAAATCGGCCTGTTATCATTTTAGAAGCTTTTGGGCTAACTTTCATAGGAGTGAACTCATCCCAGTTTAAATGGCTCAACGAGTACACATCTTATGGCAAGGAGCCCAACTAATTCCAAATGGTAACGTTCCGAACACAATCACAAAGTGGCCCATCAATCACTTAGAAGCCTTTGGCCCAATCGTCATAAAATACGTTCTTGTCCTAGTTTAAATTGCCCAACAAGCCCATATCCCATGACAAATGGTCCGAATGGATCCAAACGGCAATGTTCCCAGACCCAAGCATAAAAGAAAGATAATGCAAACATAAAACAATGATTTCTACAGAATGGCCCATCAACATTTCAGAAGCTTTGGGCCTTATGGTCATAAGGTACGAACTCGCCCCAGTTTAAATGGCCCAGCAAGTTCGCATTTCTGACAATAGTCCAACTACATCCAAATGAGGATGGTCCACAAGCACATATTCAAGGAAATAATTGTTACTTTAACCATACAACCCCGGTCTATGGGTGGGTTCACAAGAGTGTAGACAAAGGCTCTCACCGGTGAAGGATGGCCCACAACTAGGTCTCCCCAATCAGGGTTCGAGCGACCAAGTGAGCGCACCCTTTTTTTACGCTAAGGTACGTGCCAATGAGCTATGGTGTGTGACTGACTGTCAAATGGATTTCCCGTTGTAGATTCCCCAGAGGGAGGGTGGAGCGAGGCTCTCTTAAGTACCCTAACCTCTTAGGCGTTATCGCTTGGTGACAGGAATAAACAACGAGTCCTCCAAATTAGTCCATCACAATGGCTAAGGGTAGATGGCCATATAGGTGCCTTCACAGCTTTTCCTTCTAGGAAAGTAGTGAATGAAGAAAGATACCAAACCATTACCTAGCCTCAAGATGCCCTTGATTAAACCCTCATTTTATCCACTATAGACACGGTCAATTATAACATAAATCCAAACATTACAAGACAATATTTCGGGGCCGATTCTCTATCCCCAGTGGAGTCGCCAGACTGTGGGGACATAGGATCTGGGGCGACGCATGCTGTCTCCGGGCTCGCGGCCCGGTTGGGAGTATGGAGTAGCCACGGGGGACTAAACCAGAGAATAATGGAGTCGCCACCCGGTGTGAACTGGGAAAATGAGATTTAAGGCCGCACTCACCCCTCGTAAGGGAAGACCTCAAACCGTTGGGTTCGGAATGGTCCCTTACTTATGTCACTTGTAATGAAAGGATTTATGTAATAATTTAATCAAGTTTAAGTAACACTTATTTCCAAGAGTATTATGCTTCTAAATTCACAAGCATACATCAACAAGTTCATCACAACATGCAACATCACATGGAAATCTCATGAACATTTCTCAATCATATGATAGGGAAAACTAAGAACAACCTAATCATGCTTGAGTACTATCTCATGAACATATTAACCAAATAACATGCTAATAGCCTAATCATGCTCGAATATCATCCCAAGAACACATCGAATGGATAAATGCAGGAATACAAATAATATGATTGGCTACATAAAGCAAGAGAGATCCCCCAAAAGGCAGTTGTGCATGAAATATGATGAGACAGACTTAGTTCAGTGTGTGCGCATTCGTAAATGCGTTCGAACGATAAACAGAAGGTTCGCGTTCGTGTAGCGTTTGGTAACGCGTTCGAACGGATCCAGACCTGATGAAACAAAATGCATGCGCGTTCGAGTAGCGTTTGTAAAACGCGTTCAAATAGAAAACAGAAGGTTCGCGTTCGTATAGCGTTCGATAACGCGTTCGAATGGGAACAGACCTGATGCACAAAATGTGACGCAATACATACATAAAAAAGTAAATAGCGAAATACAAAGCTCGGCGAAGCATCGTGGCGAAGGATTTTAACCTCTCCAATTAGAGGACCTTTCATCGTACTTACTAAGCCCATGCGCTTATCTCAATGCATATAAAAAATAAAGACAATAACCTTAGACTTCATGTACTCCGATTGAACACATCTTACATTCAACCGAATATACGTTAATCGGCGCGGCAAAGCATCATGGTAAAGGACCTTTCATCGCACTTACTAAGCCCATGCGCTCGATCACATCATACATACAAGAATAAAGACAATCATATCAAACTTAGTATATCCGATTGAACATATCTTATATCCAACCGAACACACATCAACCGGCGCGACAAAGCATTGTGGTCAAGGATTTTAACCCCTCCAAATAAGGGACCTTTAATCCGACTTACTAAGCCCATGCGCTGGATTGTATCATACATACAAAAGTAACATGCAGATTCAAATAACGAAAAATAAATTAATCAAAGCAACATAAAACAAAAGAATGTGCCGTTTACTCAAGTGGTACGTGGAGTTGTATCCCGAGTACAGATCATACTACCGTCCATTCGGAATCGGCTAAGAAATTTATGTCCGGGTTTCCATCCTATATACCACAAGAGGCGACACATTTTCCATTTCATTCAAGCCACAACATGCATCCACAAACGACTCTCATGCGAATAGAATTCAATAAACAATCAAAAGACGAATATAAACTAATGAGAAAAGTGCCCTCAGGTCTAACCTTTTAAATCACCTCTCGGATGTACGGTACACGATCGTCGGAAGGGTGGATGCTCCACAACTCTTCCTGTTCACTGCTCTCGTTCGTTGTCTTACTGTTTTGAGTCGTCGTTCTCCGTCTTTTACTGCTGCTTTTGACTCTGATTCGCTGCCGTTTTGCTACTGTTCTGCTGCTGTATTTTAGTTACTGTTCTTGGGATGTTTTGGCTACTGTTTTGGGTGTGATTTTCGGTGGTGTTATGGTGTGGTTCGGGGGCTGTTTTGATGAGGTAAAGGGGCTGTTCAGGATGTGTTTTGGTCAAGGCAATGAGGGTTCTTTGGTTTGTGATCTTCGGTTATTGAGAGTGAGGGAGAGTTGTGTCAATAAGCTTGGGTGTTTCTTGTGTGTGTTGTGATTTTCGTGTGAGTTGTGTGTATGAGCTATGTATGAGCTAGGGGTGTGCATATCTTGGTTAGGGGTTGTTTATATAGAGAATGGCTAGGGCTTCACCTTGTCTCACAAGGAAGGGATTTGATTTGGTGTTGAGCAAGGAAATGATTAGATTGATGGGGGACAAATTTGGTTTAGATTAGGAAGTCAATATCTTTAATTTGTTATAATTGATTTTAATTAGGCATGACATCTTTTTAATTTAGTATGTGATTTTGTTTAGTTAGGAAGGAATCTTGTGTAATTGGTGGGTGAATATCTTAATTAAGGAAATAAAATATTTGATTGATTTTAATGTTTATTTTAATTTGGTATGTGATTTTTAGATTTGTTTTGATTTCACCATGTGTTAAATATGTGTTTTAAGTGGGCTTCGGCGTGTGGGCCAAGGCTTGGGCGAATTGGGCTTGATGTGAGGCTAGCAGCAAAACCAGAATTACCGATACCGTTCGAACGTCTCCTCGAACGCGGAACGAACGCCCGCAATCTGTTTGCCGTTCGAACGTATACACAAACGCAGCACGAACGAAAACAGTGAACCTTGTTTATTCTGAATTCCCCCTTCCGATGTCCGTTTTCCGTGACCTCCGTGACTTAAAAGGTAGTGTCTCCAAATGAGACTCATCATAGGGACTTATATGCAAAAATGCAGTGCCTACAGTACTCAAAGTACGAATTCTCGAATTATATTAAACTACAATATTAAATCCAATTTAATATGTATTTAATATTAATTCTGTATTTAATTCCAAATTAAATAATTACACTTTATTAATGAGCCTTTACGACTTAGATTCTAAATCTAATCATTACGGGTCTCAAAGCCCGATTAACATCCAATGTCAATTTAATTAAAGTCCAATGGGCTTTCAATTAATTTCATAAGGCATGGACTTTGGTCAATATGGGTCAAACCCAAATACCAAAGCCCATTTAAGGAATCACCCTTATTTGCCAAGAAACCAATTTAGGCCCATTAGCCCAATTAAAATTAAAGGTCCATTTAATTATATTTGGACTTTATGGATATGGTTTTGGGCCCAATTGGATCCAACCAATTAGCCTAAACCAAACTTGGCCCAACCAAGCCCATTAAAGCCAAATACAATTTTACAAGCCCAATTCCAAATTTGGCCCAATTAATTAAATTACAAAATTCCAAATTTCACATTTAAATTAATTAAAGTGTATAGCCATAATTAATTAACTAAATTAACATTTCCAAAACACTAATTTACTCAATTAATTATGCTTATCATCATCAACTTATGTCCAACACAATTGAATCAAAAAATCAATTATTTTCCATGCTTATCATTCACGGTAAGTTTAGGGTTTTATGTCCGATTCCGAATTCAATCCAATTAAATCCTAAATCAACATTTCCCAAATGATTTCAACTAATCCAATGATCAAAATCAAAAATCACCATGACTTAGGGCAACACTAAACTTTCGGCCAAGCCTCAAATTTGGGGAAAAATTGATCCAATCCAATTTTCATCAAATTGATCATGCATAACACCATGTTATCATCATTCAAGCATATATCAACAATCAATTTCATCAAAACATGCTCAAATCATTTTTACCCAATTTTACCCTAATTCCAATTTCATGCTTAAACAAGGCTCTGATACCATTGTTGGGTTTCTAGGTTAGTCCCAAGATCAATTTAAGTAAAGAAATCATGTGTGAATACTCATAAGAAGTATGGCGGAATTATACTTACAAAGATCGGCTTTTGCGATGTGAGGAACAACAAAAATCTTCAAGCTTTTCCTCCAAGGTGCTCTCGGCAATGGCCTCCATCCAAGTGTTCGGCCAAGATCCAAGCTTGGGTGTGCATTCCATGCCCATGGGTGGGTTTCCTTATCACCTTCGTAAGACTCCTAATGTGTGCTAGCACCTTGGAAATTTTGCCACAAAATTCCCTTATTCCTTCTTGCAAACTCTCGGCAATGGCAGAATTTTGGAGAGGAAAATGGCCCAAGGCCGTGAGTGGTGAGAGAGAGAGTTCTTTTGTTTTCTTAAAACAATAATGAAAAATCTATTACCAAAATTTTGGTGTATGACTTTCAAAAAGTCAAACCAATTTTGGACCCAAAATTTCATTAAATGTCCACACCAACCAACATCATAAATAGTGACTACATGTCACTCACCAAAAAGGTGACTTGACATCTATCACTAAAATGACAAGTGATGTGACTCGCGATGTGACTTATGGGCCGCACTTGAATTCGAAATATGAGTGGGCCCGCAAACACTCCCGGGCTCGGGTCGATAATTTCGAATTAACGAATTTTCCGTTGCGACATAATTAAATCTAATTTAATTAAATAATTATGCCTAGCAAAATTACTATTCACGTCGCTAGCGAATTAATTCTAAATTAACTCGTTTGCCCGAATCAAAATCTAATTTTTATTCCGCGTCGAAATCCAATTTCGTATAATATATCGAATATATTATTTTATCGATTAATTCCAAATTAATCGTTCTCTCTCTTTAAATAATATTTTATCACAGATAAAATATCTCTGTAATTAATCCTAGATTAATTTTCTCTCTCTTATAATTAATCCCAGATTAATAAAGCGTGAGATATACGTCATCGGTGAATCTTCGGGAAGCGACCATGAGATCCCTGGATATGTTGACAGTAAATTCGGTCATCGGACTATCTGAACACGTACGTACCTAGTACTACATTTTTACCGATTTACAAGACATGGTTGGCTTCTAGCAAAGCACCGTGCCTACCCAATTCTCCAGAAATATTCTTAAAGGAATATGTGATCTATATCAGGCGTAGTATACATAGTATTGCGTATTGCGATCCAGTATCAGATTTCACGTGCAAGGCCTGGGGCTAGAATTGTGTATGCCCCGTACGAAGCACATATCGGATCTCTGGTAACTAGTCTCTATAATCGTATAATCATGACATAGTCATATTATCCCGATGACTGCAGTACAAAAGAGCACCAGTTCTGTATCCTACGTGATCATCATCTCCACTATGACTGGAGTGATACTTCCATCTTGACATCACACCCAATACACTACGATTCTCAATATACCCAGAAGAGGCGTACACAAAACTTGTTAAAGCCCTGGACGACCAAAACCAAAGTTTATTGATTGTCGCAAGTATTAGCGGTGCAAGTCTCAGGTTAAGACCAAATACACCTACCCTGATTCAGACTTCCATAGACACATAGTCATACTACCAATGGAATTCCGAGGGGTTTATCCAGAGAAAAGCTGTTTCCGTACCATCGGTATGAGTATCATATACCCAAATATATGAGAACTATGCCGTTATGCTCCCACAACGCGCACAAGTGTAATACTAGTCTATTCCGCATTATCGATGTCCAATCTCGATAATACTACGACTATGGATATTTAATGATTAAACCTTCGTGGATTGATACTGTCTCATATTATCTCAATCCGGAACTAATCATAAGGACCTTTTATCATTTATATATCTTGGTAATCTAATTACAAATGATAAAAGAGCAATTTTCTTTGTCACATAGTTAATTTGTACAACAACACCATGATCTGTACAAATAGTGATGCTATTGGTCATAATTGTCCAACATATACTACAATTTTGGTTTGTTCAAGTGTTACATGACTCTTCGAACTCTATTATTTGCTGGTAAGGGTTTTCTGATTCTAGACCGTGGAATGAGGGTAAAAGATTGATGACACTTGATTTAAAATTGAAACGTGCTGCTTATGGAGGAAAAACAATACAAGATGGTGATCATGTCATAGTTGGATTCATGAATTGTCTGAGTGTCCTAGGATGATTAGGATCTCCATGCCGGGACTCATTTTCTTCCTGATTAACTGGGTTTTCAACACGGGCATGTGGATTTTCAATTTGGTTTTCAGCCATTTTGACAAACGATGAAGGTGATGGAGATTTTCTATTTAGTCTTCTGCTGGATGATCGAGACCAGTGTCTCATGCAACCTAAAAAATAAAAAACAAATACAATATTTACAAAAAGGAAATTAATGACAAGATAAAAAAATTAAACTTCAAAAATAAGAAAAAGAAATAGAAAAAGAAAAAGAAAATTTTTTCTATCTACTAAATAATGATTCCCTGACAACGGCGCCAAAAACTTGACATGCTCAAAAAGTGATATTTTACTCCCAAGTATAAGAGTGTCGAAGTAATAAAATAACCCGGTAAGTCCGGGGTCGATCCACAGAGAATATATTTAGTAAAATAGAATGATAAATAGAGCGAACAGACAATGGTTTGATTTGTTGGAAACTTTTAAGTGAAAATGTAGTAATAAAATGAAATGCTGGAGTTGGGGGATCCTCTTTTAATATTTCAAATCTAGAAATCACGCTTAATTATAATATATAAATTGTCTTTGTTACCCAATTAATTTATCTCAGGAATTAATTATGCCAATATATAGAACCAGCATAAAGACGGTAGTCATTTCCGTCAATAACTAGTCCTGGCAAGGTACTAAGTATGCCAAAAACGTAAAACCAGCCATAAAGGCGGTGACACCGTATAAAACCAGCCATATATGCGGTGATACTATTTGTATATAACAAGTCCTACCAAGGTACTCAATTATACCAAAATCGTATAAAACTATCCATATAGGAGGTAGCAAGATAAAACCAGCCATATAGGCGGTAGCAAGATAAAATCAGCCATATAGGCGGTAGCAAGATAAAACCAACCATATAGGCACTAACCAATATTGTCAATAATTAATCTAAATCTAAATCAAGTTTTATTCGTTAGATTACAATTTATTTATTATAATGTATGCGAGATTGATCTAAGTTTTCATTATAAAAGCTTCACCCATTACTGATGAGTGGTATTTATATCACTATTTCCCACTCATTTAACCTAATATTTTGTATAGTTTCTTGAGTTTTGTGAACGTTTTGATGTGTTTTGTTGTTATTTTGCAGATAAATAAAGTTTGGAAAGCATTGGAGGCAATTTGGGGCAAAAACGGACAAAAATGCGTCAACATGAATATTTTGGTCTTAAGCGCGTCGCGACGCCAAGACTTCCGCGTCGCGACGTCTAAAATGCGCCGAACAGTGCTAACGTGCGCCGGGTCCATAAATCAGAATCTGAGAAAAGTTTGACTTTGCTAAAATGCGCCGTGCCACATGTCAAGATCACAGCCAATCTGCTAACATGCGTCGTGACACGTGTCAGCATCCTACGGTGCCGACAGTCATCATCGCCACGTCGTCGCCATGTCACCGCCATGTCATCAGCCAAGTCAGCAAGTCAACAAGTCAAATTGCTACGTGTCGTGCCACATCATCATCAGCCAATCAGGTAGTGACACGTGTCACAATTCTATGGTGCCGACAGTCTCTTTCCCACGTGTCGCCACATCGTCGCCACGTCAGCATCAATTATTGGATATCCTATCCTTATCTGACACGTGGCGGATAAGAATCTCAGCGACCAATCAGAAGCCGCCACGTGTCACAATAATTGAAGCCCAACCACTCTGCCACGTGTCACCTTATCAGCTTATCCAGAATCTTCAAACCAGCGAACCAGAGCGTGCCACGTCGACAAATCCGGCGTCGCGACGCTGAGAACCTGGCGTCGCGACGCTGGATCCTACCGAGGCCTATAAATTGAGCTCAAGATTTCAGAATTCAGTGCACCTTCCTCTCTCTTCAATTCTTTCTAAAGAGAGAGTTTCTCTCTCTAGATTCTTTGTTTTTAGTTTTTTTTATTTTTAGTTTTTAGTTTTGTAAATAATTTTAATTACGTTTTGTAATAATAGTAATTTAATTTTTACTTTTCACTTTTTACAATTTTTACTATTTACCATGAGGAGGTAACTTCCCCAGTTAGGGTGAAAGGTAATTCTTTTACTATTACTATTTAGATTAATCTCCCTTAAAAATAATATATTCACTATTTAAAATATTGACTTAAAAAGGATACCGCCAGATTGGTCGGTTGGTAATTCATTTTAATCTGGTTTAAACCTGACTAATAAAGGATACCGCCAGATTGGTCGGTTGGTAAATTTAATTTTGATTCCGCCTTTATGGCTGGTTGGACTTAATTTGACTTAATCAGGTTACCGCCTATATGGCTGGTTGGAAAAGAATCACAAGTTTATATATTATTTTATGGGAGATATCTAAATTAGTAGTAGTAAAAGTAATTCCTTTTACCTTAGCATTTTATTTTATTTTACTTTTCAGTTTTACTTTATGTCTTTTACTTTTAAGTGGTTACTAGCCCTAGTTATGTGTTAGTTATCTGGGGTTGTGATGAATTTTAATATCACTGGTTTATAAGGGATTATTTTATAGTTTGGGTAATTTAAAGGTTTACTTATTAAGTCTTAAGCTTAATGCTTCTTGTTGTCTGATCACCAATAAGATTGATGTGGTAAATCTAAAATGAACTAGACATAAGGATTTTAGGTTTCAGCCTTAGACTTAATAGCCCACGATCTTCCTTGAGGATAGATAACCCTTTAATAGATTTCCTTACAGGATAGGAATATACCTGTCAGGCGGGGGTAGCCATAATTGGAACTTAAACTTAATGAATCCAGATAATTTGGTTGACATAGACATATGGTTCAATTGGGTTAAACTGTGTATTTGTGTCTGACCATCGACAGAGGCTTACACATAATTTAGTGTTCCAGGTTAATAAATCAATATATTACCCAACTTTAAGATAAACACTTCATCTTTTAAATGATATTAGAATGATTCACGACCCTAGATCTTTGTGTCTTTTGTTATTTTCCTTAGTATTTTATTTTGTCTTTTTATTTATTTATTTTGTAAAACCACATACACCCAATCAAACAATCATTCTCTTCTCCATTTAATTAGATATTTGTAAATAAATAGATTCAACAATTAATAACAACAATAGGAATTAAGTCCTCGCGGGATCGATATTTTTATACTACTTGAACGATACGTGCGTTTGCGTTATACGTGTGTGTTTACGCCGGTCAAGTTTTTGGCGCCGTTGCCGGGGACTTATATTTCTTGAGTTGTTAATTTTGAAGCTATCTAATTTACTTGTATCTAATTTTCTTTATCTGTAATTTTTATTTCTTTATTGTATTTTCAGGTGATTGAAAAAATGGAACACTACTGGGAGATTGAAAGATTACGAGCTTTACAAGAAGATACACCCTGGGAGCAACAGTCCGGTTTTCTGAGGCCTGTTGTCCAACCCAATGATTATCACTGGATGCCAGAACCAAACAATTCTACAATTGCTCAACAGAACGAAATGGGGAGATGTGTAATATGTGATAGTAACCACCCGAGCGATCAATGTATATACCTTTCAGAGTGGCAGAATTTTCTGAATCATTCAAAGTATGAAAAACCATCACATTTTCCATCTTATCCACCATCCATATGCGATTTTCATCAACAACCAGAACCATCAGAGGAAGATCAGTTGTTAAACATGCTCAAAGATATGTTCGAGAAACAAAAGTTGGATGAAATGCTTGAAACAAGCCAGAAACAATTTGAAAGTATTCAAAGACAATCAGAATTCATTCAGAGGATGACAGATCAAATGAGACAATTCACAGAAAACCAAAACTACATACCTCAAGAACCAATTTCAAATGACACTGATGAAGCCTTCAAATACCAATCATTTCACAATGACACTTCAACAGAGGAAGAGGCTGAGCAGTATCAACAACCAGAGGTATCTGTTCAGGAGCCCGAACCGGCAAAGTCTCAATTTGACTTTTATTATTCAGATTCTGACAAGGATGAAGCTGATTTATTTGTACCAACTGCACCAACAACGGAGGATCAAACATTCAATCCTCAAAATGAAGATCTTGGAGCATGCTTTACCAGGATGTTTGAAGAAGATCTATCTGAACCATCCATTCCGGTCGTATCATAGGATGAAAACCTAATGTCAGAAACTTCTTTGCATCCTCAGGTTGACAATTTTGAAGCATGTATTTCACAGATGACGGATAAAGAATTGAATACAAAAATTTTAAAATTCATCTGTGAAGAAAAGGTGGAGAAAGAAGCAAAGCAAATGGAGAAGCAAATGTCTGACCTTAATAAAGATCCAGAGCATTCAGGAGAGAAACATCGCTGTTTTGGGGAGTACAAATCAAAGATATCACCCAGAAGCTTGACAGAATGGAACTTCCATTCCAAGTCAAGCACCATATAAGACCTCTTGATTGTCTTTCTTTCTTTGCAGGAACCACTGGAACAACATGGAGCAAAAAGGTGGCATGAGCACTGAATGAGACAAAATTCTTTTTGCCACTTTACTGTTGGAAGAGACCCTTCAAAAGCGACGCTCACGGGATTGTTTTTGATCGGACATCCAAAACGACATTGAAACCTCCTTAACAGATGAATTTCAGTCACGTCTGGCTGAAGACGAAAAATTTAGCGCTAGCAGGGAGGCAACCCATGCAATTTGTTGTAATTTATTTTTGTGAACTTTTTAATTTGTGTGTTAGTTTTGCAGGAAAAATAAAAAAGGAATTTTTCAGGAACAAACAAGCCAGTGCAAGCGGGGATTTTCATAAAATAAAAATTTGACAAAATCACGAAGATACAAAGTCAATCCAGAAGACGGCCGAGTAAGGAGTCAACTATTGAGACGCGTCCCTATGGATTTATCCGTTGCAAGACATGGTTTTGCCAAAAAAAAAAAATCCTGCATCAAAACCCTAACCCTAAAGAACCGAGTGTCGCGACGCTGACTCAATTCAGAGACACAAAACAGGGCGCTGGCAGCATCTCCTTTCACTCTTCATCTTCTTCATCCTCAACCACCGTCCATCACCATCAAAACCAAGCTTCGCCGAATCCACCGAGATCCATCACAGCCACTTCAACCACAAACCAAAACCGAGATCCACCAGCCGCATCAACAACCACCGCGAGCCACCCCTGCCGTGACAAAACCCACCAGCCACCGAACCGAAACCGAGCCGTGTCAAACCACCATCACCGAGAGATCTACCGCCGAGTCACCCACTGCAGAGCACCACCACCCGCCGAGAACCAACCAAACCAAACAAAACCAAGACCCATGGCCGAGCTTCAAACCTTCGAACAAGATTCACCCAATCCGAGAGCCATCGCCGAGATCCACCAAGACTGCAACTGTCTCGCCTGAACCGCACCACCACCGTCGAGACCGAGAAACCATCTTCACAGCCGAGACACTCACCACCGAGAACCAAGAGAAGCCGAGACCACCACTGCCAGCAACTGATTCGGCCAAGTCACAATCCGAGCAACACAACACAAGAAGCCGTGAACCACCGTCACAGCCACCGAATCTTCACTGCCGAGAGTACCACCACTGCCAAAATCAAAACTGAAATTACGTTAATAATTTGATAAAAAAATTTTGATTTGGTAATTGGGATTGAATTCGGTGATTTGGTTGATTGGGACTTGGTATTGCGAGAATTGAAATTGCGAAGTGTTGATATTTGACAAATTGATTCATAGTAATTGGGGGCGAAGTATGGAGACAGATTGATATTTGGAGTGTTTGGTGATTGAGTATTTTGTGTTGTTGAGGATTTGTGGAAAAACAGAGGAGGTTCTGCCAAAATTTCGGAAAAATGCCGAAGAGATCAAGGGGTTCGACATCTGCACAACCTGATTTTGATAGGTATAAGTTTGTCTCAGCAGCTGCTGAGCAGCGCTATGTGCAGGGATTGACTAAGAAGGTCGGGATCATTGAGAGAGGATTTGAGATTCCCTCTGGGATGTTTCCGAATATTGATAGAGTGATCACCGACCGGCGCTGGGAGAAGCTTTGTATGCAAGCCAGACCTGCGAGTATTTCACTTGTCAGAGAGTTTTATGCGAGAATACTGCTCAGCATGTCGCTTTTCATACTATGGTGAGAGGGAAACAGGTGGCTTTTGATTCGGTGACAATCAACAAGTTCTATGGGATCCCTGAGATGGAGGTAGATGAGTATACAAAGTCGAGGAATGGGATTGAGATCTTGCAACTGACTGATGAGTTGTGTATCCCCATGCTACATGGGAGATGAGCAGCAGTGGGGAGTACATGAAGATGAGTTCTAGATTTCTTAACCAGATGCGAGAGTTTGGTTTCATTTCATTACGAGATCTCTCATACCAGGGACTCATATTACTTTTGTCACCCGGGAGAGGATGGTTCTGTTGTACTGTTTAATGAAGGGATTGTCGATTGATGTGGGAGTCTGATTTCTACACATATTGCTTGGGCTGCTACCCAATCGCAAGCTGGACTATATTGTTGGACAAAATGACCCATAGCGTCACTATTTGCACAGATCATTGTGTTGTTGTAGCAAATTAACTATGTAATAAGGAAATTGCACTCTCATCATTTGTGATTAGATCACCATAGATATATAAATGAAGAGAGGTCCATATGATTAGTTCCTGGATTGAGATGATATGAGACAGTATCAGTCCACGAAGGATTAATCATTAAATATCCCTAGCCGTAGTATTATCGAGACAGGACATCGATAATGCGGAATAGGCTAGTATTGCACTTGTGCGTGTTGTGAGGGCACAACGGCATAGTTCTCATATATATAAGTATTGGATACTTATGCAAGTGCGATAGGAGGTCGTGTTTCACCGATGGTACGGGAAACAGCTTCGCTCTGGATAGACCCCTCGGAATCCCATTGGTATTATGACTATGTGTCTATGGGGGCCGAAATCAAGGTAGGTGTGTATGGTCTAACCTGAGACTTACATCGCTAATACTTACGATAATCGATAAACTTTGGTCTTGGTGGTAGGGGACTTTGACCGGTTCTGTGTACACCACTTCTGGGTTTATCAGAGAGTCGTAGTATATTGGGTGTGATGTCAAGAGGGGAGTATCACTTCAGTCATATTGGAGTTGATGTCACGCAGGATACGGTACTAGTGCTCTTGAGTGTTGCGCAACCAATCGGGATATTGTGACCAGGTCATGTATATCTGATTATAGAGACTATGTTACCAGACATCCGATATGTGCTTCGGACGGGGTAGACACTTATCCAGCCCCAGCCCTAGCACGTGATTATCCGATACTGGGCTAATATACACAATACTACGGTATACTACGCTTGATACAGATCTATATATTCCTGTAAGAATATTTCTGGAGAATTGGGTAGGCATGGCGCTTTGCTAGAAGCCAACCTTGTCTTGTAAATCGATATAAACGTAGTACGAGGTACTTACGTGTTCGAACAGTCCGACGATCGTATTTACTGCCAACATATCCGGAGATCTCATGGGTCGCTTCCTGAAGATTCACCGATGATGTATAACTCGCACTTAATTAATCAGGGATTAATTAGAAGAGAGAGATAGAATTAATCTGGGATTAATTCGATGAGAGAGAAAATTAATCTGGGATTATTTGCGGAGATATTTTATCTGGGATAAAATATTAATTAAAGAGAGAGAACGATTAATTTGGAATTAATCGATAAAATTAATATATTCGATATATTAATCGAAATTGGATTTCGACGCGGAATTAAAATAGATTTAATTCGGGCGAACGAATTAATTTAGAATTAATTCGTTAGCGACGTGAATAGTGAATTCGCTAGGCGTAATCACTTAATTACGACGCGACGGAAAAATTTGTTAATTTGGAATTAGCGAACCCGAGCCCGAGAGTGATTGCGAGCACATTGGCATTTCGAATTCGAGCGCGGCACGCAAGTCACATCAAGCGTCAAATCGCTAGTCGCGTCAATCGTCAAATCAATTGTCACTTTGAGTGATGTGACTTGACAATATGTCACTTTATTAAAGTGAATAGATGTGATGTGAAAAGTGATGTGATATGACTTAAAGTTAAAAGTAAAAGTGATGGAATATGAAAAGGTTTGGTATATATATATGTTTTATTTATTTTAAAAAAAAATAAATGAATAAATATATATTACTTTTCTTTTCCTTTCACATACAATTCGGTCCTCTCTCTCTTACATGCAAACATGTACGATTTCTCTCTTCCCTCTCTTTTTCTTCTTCATCTTCTTCACGCATGGTGCGTTTTTCTTCTCTTATTTTTCTGGTTCACCGAATTTTTGAGAAGCAAAATGGAAGATGAACAAGTGCTAGCACACCTTGAGTAATACATAGGTGATAGGGAAGTGTCTTCATGAGCTTGGAAAGCTTGAAGCTTGGAGCTTCAATGGAGTCTTGCATGGCCGAAAATGGTGGAGTCCAAACCAGTCCAAACCGCACAGCCCACTGTCAAGGAAAGCCATTGCCGAGCTTGGAGGGAGCTTAAATCGCCCTTGTTCCTTCATTCATCAAAACCGAAATTCAATGTGAGTATATTCCGCACCTCCTTTGATGTGTTCATATACGGTTTTTTATGCAATGATTGTTGATCTTGGGACTGGGACTTGATTTAAAACTCCTACAATGGTATCTAGAGCTATTGTTGCATGAAAACCGAATTAGGGTTCTTGAGCAAATTTGGGGCTTTTTGATTTTAGCTTGATTCTCTAATTGATTGTTTGAGAATGATTATATATGATTGAATTTGAGTTGTATGTAATCAATTTGATAAAAAAAATTGATTGGATTGATTTTCCCCAATTTGCTTATTTTGCAAAACTTTAATTTGGGTAAACTCGATTTAGGCATGATTTGGTTGAATTGTTTGATGAAGTATGCTTGAATGAGGTTGAATTGAAGTTGTGCATGATCAATTTCAAGAAAATTGGATTAGATCAATTTTCCCCAATTCTTTAGGTTGAACATGAAACTTGAAATTGGGTAAAATGTGTTTGAGCATGTTTTAATTGAATTGGATGTTTAAGTATGCTTAGAACATGTTTAATTGAGATT
>SKCR01031492.1:0-87605 GCA_019454045.1 Zanthoxylum bungeanum | reverse complement strand
AAGTATGAAGTGTTGAATCCAAGCTCCAAGCTTTGTGTTGATTCCAAGCTCAAAGGTGAGTTTCCCTAACACCTTGAATGATTCTTGAAGTGTGCTAGCAAGTGAAGAAAGAAAAACAATTTTCCTTGTTCTTCAATGGAGGCTCACGGCAATGGCCTTAGGGAGAGAGAGAGTGTTTTTTTTTTTTTTGGTATTTTTGTTTTCTAAAAACATATATCAAAAGTCTTTACAAAATTTGGTAAAAGCTTTTCCAAAAAGCAAAAAATAATTTTGGAGGCAAAATGGCATTAATTGCCCACAACCACCACCATCATGAATATTGACTGGTTGTTAATCACCACAAGGTGACTTGACATCCATCACTAAAGTGACAGGTGATGTGACAAGCGATGTGACTTGTGGCCGCACTTGATTCAAAATCGGAGTGGCCTCGCAAACACATTCCGGGCTCGGGTTCGTTAATTCTCAATTAACGAATTTCCGTTGCGACGTAATTAAATCAAATTTAATTAAATAATCATGCCTAGTAAAATTACTATTCACATCGCTAGCGAATTTATTCTAAATCAATTCCGCGAGCGCCTGGCCCCAACTATTTGGGGCCAGGCGCGGCGGCCATAGGCCGCCTAGCCTATACGCGTCGCCTAGGCGGCGCGTTTTAGAACAGTGTATCGAATATATTATTTATCGATTATTTCCAAATTAATCGTTCTCTCTCTCTCCAAATAATATTTTATCTCAGATAAAATCTCTCCGTAATTAATCCCAGATTAATTAAGTTCGAATCATTCGTCATCAGTGAATCTTCGGGAAGCGACCCATGAGATCCCTGGATATGTTGGCAGTAAATCCGGTCGTCGACTATCCGAAACGTAACGTACCCTCGTACTACGTTTTTACCGATTTACGAGACATGATTGGCTTCTAAGCAAAGCGTCGTGCCTACCCATTCTCCAGAAATATTCTTAATGGAATATATAATCTTTGTCAG
The DNA here is from genome assembly GCA_019454045.1 of Zanthoxylum bungeanum. Classification (NCBI taxonomy): domain Eukaryota; kingdom Viridiplantae; phylum Streptophyta; class Magnoliopsida; order Sapindales; family Rutaceae; genus Zanthoxylum; species Zanthoxylum bungeanum. Next base: position 86,614 of record SKCR01031492.1, on the reverse strand, counting down.
ACGTATAATACATAATCTTGCCCGCTTTGATTCCTTCAGGTGTGCCTTGTTACTCGCGGCAGTCACGCCTGTTGGTTTTAATCTAGGTCCCTGATCAAACAAGACATGAAAATCAAGCATGAATACACCAATGAGATAGCGGAATACTTACATTGGTTGCTTGTGACGATTTGAAGACGATAGAAGCCAAAAGCGCACTGCCAAGGACGCCCACTGCATGCAGTCACTGTCTTCGTTCTGTCTTATTTTGAGCTGCGAAAATGAGTTCCTAGATTCGTCGGATGGATCCCGGCTCATGGGTGAACCTCCCTACCACCTTCGCAAGACTTGTAAGTGTGCTAGCACTTGAATTTTCACCATGAAAATCCACTATTGCTTCCCTATTGTTCACGCCCAAACTGGTTCAAAACCAGTGAAGAATAGCCACTGTTTTGGCGTGAGAGAGATGAGAGAGTTAGAGAGAAAAAATGTGTTAACTTTTCTTTCATTTTTGTTTCTAAAAAACGTAAGTGAGAAAGAGAGAAGCAATGATGTATATCATTAACCAAAAAATGAATTTTAGATAAAAACTCTTCAAAAACCGTGAAAAGCATTTCCTTCCAAAAATTCATCATCATCACACATTGAGAATAGAGACAATGTATCATCCCATAAAGGTGACTAGATACATCCATCATCTATTCGTGTCAAGTGATGAGATTCGCGATGTGATTTGCGGATACCACTCGTTTCAAAATACGAATGTGTCCGCAAACACTTTCGGGCTCGGTTTCGCTAATTCCGAATTAACGCATTTCCGTCGCGACGAGAATTAATTAATTTCGCCTAGCGAAATTACTATTCAGATCGCTAACGAATTAATTCTAAATTAATTCGTTCGCCCGAATTAAAATCTAATTTTAATTCCGCGTCGAAATCTAATTTCGTTTAATATATCGAATATATAATTTAATCGATTAATTCCAAATTAATCGTTATCTCTCTCTAGACGATATTTTATCCTAGATAAAATATCTCCGTAATTAATCCTAGATTATTTTCTCTCTCTTCTATATAATCCCAGATTATTCAAGAGTGCAAGTTGTGCGTCATCGGTGGATTATCGGGAAGCGACCCATGAGATCCCCGGATAAGTTGACAGTAAATACGGTCGTCGGAGTATCCGAATCACGTACGTACCAAGTACTACGTTCTACCGATTTACGAGACAAGGTCGACTCCTAGCAAAGCACCAAGTCTACCAAGTTCTCCGGACATATCCATTAAAGAATATCAAAGATCTGTATCAAGCGTAGTATACAATTGTATTGTGCATATCGGTCCAGTATCGGATAATCACGTGCTAGGGCTGGGGCTGGATAAGTGTCTTCCCCGTCCGAAGCACATATCGGATGTCTGGTAACATAGTCTCTATAATCGGATATACATGACCTGGTCACAATATCCCGATTGGTTGCGCAACACTCAAGAGCACTAGTACCGTATCCTGCGTGACATCAACTCCAATATGACTGAAGTGACACTTCCGTCTTGACATCACACCCAATACTCTACGACTCTCTGATAAACCCAGAAGTGGTGTACTCAGAACCTGTTTAAAGTCCCCTACCACCAAAACCAAAGTTTATCGATTATCGTAAGTATTAGCGATGCAAGTCTCAGGTTAAGACTATACACACCTACCTTGATTTCGGCCTCCCATAGACACATAGTCATAATACCAATGGGATTCCGAGGGGTCTATCCAGAGCGAAGCTGTTTCCCGTACCATCGGTGAAACACGACCTCCTATCGCACTTGCATAAGTATCCAACACTTATATATATGAGAACTATGCCGTTGTGCCCTCACAACGCACACAAGTGCAATACTAGCCTATTCCGCATTATCGATGTCCAGTCTCGATAATACTACGGCTAGGGATATTTAATGATTAATCCTTCGTGGACTGATACTGTCTCATATCATCTCAATCCAGGACTAATCATATGGACCTCTCTTCATTTATATATCTATGGTGATCTAATCACAAATGATGAGAGTGCAATTTCCTTATTACATAGTTAATTTGCTACAACAACACAATGATCTGTGCAAATAGTGACGCTATGGGTCATATTATCCAACAATCTCCCACTTGGCACATAGCGAGTCACTCAAGTGTCCAACACCCGAACTATGTACGGTTCGCTCAATTTGCTGAGGAAAGGTTTTCGTCAGCGGATTTGTCTGATTATCGTTTGACGCGATTTACACGATCATCACATCGCCACGATGTATGATCCGAACGAATCAGATGATATAAAAGTATATATCTGGATCGTCGATGAGACCTTTAATTCCTTAGCATGTGCTGACGCCTAGCTCAGCTGCTAAAAGAACTATATCTAATCTAATTAGATTTATTTCAATCCAAAAGACTTCTATTGCTGCCTCAGCTGCAGCAATAATCCGCGTTTGTTGTTTATTGGCAACAATTATCTTGCTTGGAAAATTTCCAGCTCACTGTCCCGTTATTCAAACTTTATAGTACCGTAGTATTTAAATCGTTTGGAAACTTGCTGCAGTGATCCCAGTCACTTCAAGTTCTCCTTCTCCATAGTAAAAGATACATCTTTAGTTCTCAGAGATACTAACAGATGTTCTTAACTTCAATCCAGTGACTATCACTTGGATTGACCCGATTGTGACTCCATATGCTCGAAGCGTATGAGACACCAATACAAGTACATTTTAAATGTACAATTTCCCAGAGAGTGTTAACAACACCAAATCTATCCCAGTAGATCTTTATTCCTTGAATAAAGGTTGTTACTCCCCAGAATTGTACGGAGAATTTCTATTGAAAGAATATCTATGAAAGCCAACTTTCTTTCACCAATTGTTTTATGGGAATTTCACTGTCAGTGCGCTCTCCCACTAACCTCCTTATATACACAAGAATTATTTCGTTTTGAGTTAAATCATAAACCATTATGATTATTTCAAAACGTCAGTTCCAAGAACCTTATGCTTGCTTCAATCCAAACATGGATTGAATAATCCGCAAACCTTGTTTGTCGGTTATACAAAATCGTCAGATGTTGTAAACATCCTCCAAAAGGTTCCCTTTTCAGGAAAGCGATTTTGATCTATAACTGACACATTTCATAAATGAAATACGCAGTTATCTACAAGCATCTTCAAAATGGATTTACCATGGCAACAGGTAAAAGGTTGAACCGTTATTAACACAATGTTGATAACGATACCTTTCCGTCAAAAGCCAGCTTTGTACGTTGGTATGTTGCCTTCCATGTATGTCTTCCTTGAAGACGTTTAATGTACCAATAGGCACAATGCCTTGTGGTACAACAACTAGTATCAAAAATAGTTGTTATACATGGAATCCATTTCGGACTCATGGCACTTTGCCATAATAGGGAGTCGATACCTCGTATCACTTCCTCAAAATGTAGTCGGTTGGTATACCTTCATAAGATTGACATCTCTATGAGGTTAGATCAGAAACCCATACCCTAGGTTGTTTTCTGACTCTATCCGATCTACGAAGTTCTTGTGTATTTGAAGATTAATGGTATAGATTCATCATTGATGAACTGTTTGTGTTCCATTAAGGACTTTGTGCCTTGAACAATATTACTTATTACTCTCGATTTTCATCGAGTATCACTATCCTCCCACTGACCACTGCATATCGGTATTCCTCTCAGGAAAACCGCATGGTGAGCAACAATACATTGTTCTCATGTGAGATTTATAAGTACTATACTTATGGTTTCCCTTAGGATAACCTATATTGGCACTTATCCAATTTGGGTTCTTAGTTTGGTATCATCCAAACGTTATGCCTGGCATACCCAAATTATTAGGAATGAGAAACCCCGTTTCTTTCTTGTTCATATCCTATATGATATCTGTCAAACAGATTTATATGGAACCTTATTCTAAATAAGTTTTGCACTGTTAATACATATCCTATGAAGGAAACAGTAGCTCAGAGCGACTCGTATAAACCTTATCATGTCCAACAAAATTCGGTTTTAGTTCGGACACATCGTCTAACTGACGTGTCTCGGGAGGAGTCCTCATATGAAAGAATACTGTACTCTTTCATGTATGTCTGAAACTTACTGCTTAAGTATTTTTCCAATACGGTCTTACCGTGGTGGAATAATACTATAGCCGATCTGCTTTTCTACTTCGTGTCGAAACTTAAAAAGTTTCCGATCTGTGTTCTTCAAAAGAAACACATAACCATAACGCGATGCTACATCCGTCAAGGTCACGAAATATTCATGTTCACATCTAGTCTAGCTAGATATGGGCCCACAAACTTCACCATGAATAGGGCTAACAGATCGGTGGCCTTTATACTATTACCAAGTAAATAGTATTTTAGGTATTTTACCTAACAAACTAGATTCACAGACCTTATTTGAATAGTCAAATCAGTCCTAGTACCCACTCTTCAAAAGTGTGGATATACGAGTCTGGTTTAATTGTGTCCTAGACAATAGCCACAAATAAGTCTCTATTGATCAAATCAATATGAGCTATTTATTTGTCATTTTATATGTCTGAGATTTTCATTATATTCAAAATATAAATTCTGTTATTTACATCTAATGTATTTATCTCAGTATCATCTTTATATAATAAAACACTTTAGTGTTCTAGAATACAAAGGTTTTATTCGGAATGGATTAAACACTAATAGAGAGATAATGTCTCTAGTTAAACTAGTTACATTATAACAGTTCCCAATTTAAGTACATACCCAAAGGGTAGTTCCTAAATTTAGGTATCTACGGTCGAAACAGCGACTTTCGTCCCGTTTCCGATTCGCAGAGAAATCTCGGCTTGAAGTCAGTATCCAGCTCATAGCGGATTCTGAACATCAATACATATATTTTATGTACCACACTAAGTATTTAAAATCTAATTTCAATACCAGAAGTGAACATAACTTTGACAAATATTTTTAAAGTTAGAGCCTCGCCCTTTCTTTAATTCCTTCGTGTCTTCCATATCCAAATGGTAGTCACTTTGGGATATGTCAATTATCTTTTCAATATTACACAAACCTTTGGCCAAGCCTTGGGTTTCGGAATATCGAAACGATGTGCACCTTGTGCAACTCGCCCAATTGCAAACTTTGACTTCTCTCCACTAGAATAGTCAAATCAATTCTCTAAGATTAATTGCATTTCAATATACTTTTAAATCTAAAGATAGATTTATGATAAGTATATTAATTAAGCACTGAAGTCATCATCATATAAATCTTCCAAAGATTTTATGCTCTACTTATTTGCTTAATTATGGGCTAGTCATAATAAGTTATTTTATCAAATAAATTAACCTATTATTAATTCCCAATTTGAAAATTAAATCATTTAAAACATTTAATCCAATTATATATTTTAAATATTCAACTTTTCAATTCTTTCTTGATTTCAATAGTCCAACTATTTAATCAATTTTAATAAGGTACTATTTATTAATGATTACAATAATCCAATTATTTAATCAACTATAATTTTAATATTGATTACTATAATCTAATTATAGAATCAACTATCATTTTAATTCAATTATATTGATTACTATAATCCAATTATAAAATCAACTATATTTTGAATGAGTTTGTATATAGTCCAACTATATATATTTTTAAAACAATATAAAATATTAGTCCAACTAATACTTTTGATAAACATGACGAGTGATATTTGTTTGAGCGCGTATGGCGAGTAATTGAACGAATGTTGCAAATTCAATACTTGCCTCCCACTATTTTTCGTCGAGCCTCTAACCCTCTGTGGAGTACTCGGGAAACCGTGTTTCCTAGTGGGCTAGGATCCTATTAAATAACATACAACCTTGACTTTGGCCAACAAGCTGTATGCTATTTAACTAGGTAGATCTCACAGATCAATTGGATCCAATCCAATTCCTAGATCCGGTTAGGTGGACATCCAAGTCCTAAACATATTACTTATGCCAATGTATCTAATACATTTTCTTAACCTTATCCTCCGAATCATCTAGGCCTTGGCTTTGGCACAACAAACCTAATGATTCCAGTTAAGCGGGACCCATTGACAAGGAAAGTTTCGTAATCAATGTCGTTGGACAAGAAGTGATCTTGACTTTGGCCAACAAATCACAACTTGGACAAGACACCGATGTGGAACAAAACCCTCATGATTCAAATACATCCATAATTGACAAGGTCTTGACTTTGGCCAACAAACCAATGCCAATCGGATCTTGAACAAGAATCATTCAATGGAAGGATAATCGCTTAATATAGAACGAGGGTTTTTCGCGTGCAAATTGGCTACCAATTTAATTATCTTTGTTAAGGTCTCATCATCATACACCCTTAAACATGCTTCTAAATACATGAGTATGAAAATAATATAATGATATGCGGATGGATACTTTACACATTGATCCTAGATCAAATCTCTCCCTTTCTCACTCAAGCTAGCACTAGTATTACTTCTACCCGTCACACTACACTTCTAAAGAAACCTCATATACATAGAGGGGAATAGGTGAGAAGAGAATACAAGAGAATAGAGGTGATAAGGCTGGACACGCAGGTCCAATTTAATAAATCGAATTTATTACAATAATTTCAAAAAATGCCCACCCGACTAATATCCATCCGATATATATTATTCATTCAACACAACCACGTATTCACACACATAAGCATGCTATCAATCAATCTAATCAAATTAATTAATCTGATAATTAAGTGATCATCCAATGTTCAAACAACGATTTGATTTTGATCGAGTCAAACTCGTTTTTGCGAATAAGTACTTAAAGTACGAATTCATGAATTAAATTAAACTACATCATTAAATCTAATTTAATATGTATTTAATACTAATTCAATATTCAATTCCAAATTAAATATTACACTTTATTTAATAAACCTTTTACGATTTAAATTCCAAATTTAATCGTAACGCGTCTCAAAGACCGATTAACGTCCAACGTTAATTCAATTAAAGTCCAATGGGCTTTTAATTGATTTCTTAAGGCGTGGACTTTTGGTCAACTCGGGTCAAACCGATAACCAAAGTCCAATCCGGGATTTACCCCATAAGCCCATAAATCAATCTTGGCCCATTAGGCCCAATTGAACTTTAAAGGTTCATTAGCCACATTTGGGCTTTATGGTTAAGGTTTTGAGCCCAATTGGATCCAATCCATTTGGCCTAAATCCAACTTGATAAAATCAAGCCCAATAGGCCCAAATACAACATTAAAGTCCAATTTCCAAAATTAGGCCCAATTAATTAAATATACAAAATCCAATTTCATATTCAATTAAACTAAAGTGTATTACATGATTAAAACTAAATCAATATTTCTAAAACACTAAATTAGTCCAATTAATCATACTCAATTCATTATTACATGTCCAACATACAAATTGAAAAATCAAACCCATTTACATGCTACAAAGCTCTCGCCAAGGAGGATTTTTGTGTCCGATTTGGTTTCAATCCAACCGAACCCACAATCGACATTAAATCACCATCCAATTTGATTTCATACACATCCAATGTCACAAAATCAAAATTACCAAGACATTTGAGGGCATACACCAATTCGGCCAACATGAGAATTTTGGGGATTTATGTTCAATTCAAAGTACAATCCAATTGACCATAAATTAACATCATCCTACATGATTCTAACTCTCATCAAATGAACCAAAAAAAAATTCCAAGAATCCAAAATTATCCACACATTCGGCCAAGTGAAGCAAATTGGGGATATTTGTTCAATTCAAAATCAATCTAATTAACTTCAAATTAACATCACCCAACATCATTAAAACTCATCCAATGAACCAAAATGAAAAAATTCCAAATTTCCAAACATGCTTCAACATTCGGCCAAGGTAAGTATTTGGGGATTTTTATCCAATTCAAAATTAAATCCAATTCAATCTCAAATCAACATTATCCTACATCATTATAACTCATCCAATGAATTAAAATGAAAAAATCCAAGATTAACAAAATACATACACATTCGGCCAACACTTCAAATTTGGGCAAAATTGATCCAATCACATTTTGTTGAAATTGATCAAATCAATCTTCAATATATCATATATTAAGCATGCTTAAACATCCAATTTTATAAAATCATGCTCAAATCCAAAATACCCAATTTTAAGCCCTACATTTTTCATGCTTGAACCTATAGCTCTTGATGCCATTGTTGGTTTTAATCTAGGTCCCATGATCAAACAAGACATGAAAATCAAGCATGAATACACCAATGAAGATAGCGGAATACTTACATTGGTTGCTTGTGACGATTTGAAGACGATAGAAGCCAAAAACGCACTGCCAAGGACGCCCACTGCATGCAGTCCACTGTCTTCTGTCTTCAGTATTTGAGCTGCGAAAATGAGTTCCTAGATTCGTCGGATGGATCCCGGCTCATGGGTGAACCTCCCTACCACATTCGCAAGACTTGTAAGTGTGCTAGCACTTGAATTTTCACCATGAAAATCCACTATTGCTTCCCTATTGTTCACGCCCAAACTGGTTCAAAACCAGTGAAGAATAGCCACTGTTTTGGCGTGAGAGAGATGAGAGAGTTAGAGAGAAAAAATGTGTTAACTTTTCTTTCATTTTTGTTTCTAAAAAACGTAAGTGAGAAAGAGAGAAGCAATGATGTATATCATTAACCAAAAAAATGAATTTTTAGATAAAAACTCTTCAAAAACCGTGAAAAGCATTTCCCTCCAAAAATTCATCATCATCACACATTGAGAATAGAGACAATGTATCATCCCATAAAGGTGACTAGATACATCCATCATCTATTCGTGTCAAGTGATGAGATATCACGATGTGATTTGCGGATACCACTCGTTTCAAAATACGAATGTGTCCGCAAACACTTTCGGGCTCGGTTTCGCTAATTCCGAATTAACGCATTTCCGTCGCGATGAGAATTAATTAATTTCGCCTAGCGAAATTACTATTCAGATCGCTAACGAATTAATTCTAAATTAATTCGTTCGCCCGAATTAAAATCTAATTTTAATTCCGCGTCGAAATCTAATTTCGTTTAATAATCGAATATATTAATTTAATCGATTAATTCCAAATTAATCGTTATCTCTCTCTAGACGATATTTTATCCTAGATAAAATATCTCCGTAATTAATCCTAGATTAATTTCTCTCTCTTCTATATAATCCCAGATTATTCAAGAGTGCAAGTTGTGCGTCATCGGTGGATTATCGGGAAGCGACCCATGAGATCCCCGGATAAGTTGACAGTAAATACGGTCGTCGGAGTATCCGAATCACGTACGTACCATACTACGTTGTTTTACCGATTTACGAGACAAGGTCGACTCCTAGCAAAGCACCAAGTCTACCAAGTTCTCCGGACATATCCATTAAAGAATATCAAAGATCTGTATCAAGCGTAGTATATACAATTGTATTGTGCATATCGGTCCAGTATCGGATAATCACGTGCTAGGGCTGGGGCTGGATAAGTGTCTTCCCCGTCCGAAGCACATATCAGATGTCTGGTAACATAGTCTCTATAATCGGATATACATGACCTGGTCACAATATCCCGATTGGTTGCGCAACACTCAAGAGCACTAGTACCGTATCCTGCGTGACATCAACTCCAATATGACTGAAGTGACACTTCCGTCTTGACATCACACCCAATACTCTACGACTCTCTGATAAACCCAGAAGTGGTGTACTCAGAACCTGTTTAAAGTCCCCTACCACCAAAACCAAAGTTTATCGATTATCGTAAGTATTAGCGATGCAAGTCTCAGGTTAAGACTATACACACCTACCTTGATTTCGGTCTCCCATAGACACATAGTCATAATACCAATGGGATTCCGAGGGGTCTATCCAGAGCGAAGCTGTTTCCCGTACCATCGGTGAAACACGACCTCCTATCGCACTTGCATAAGTATCCAACACTTATATATATGAGAACTATGCCGTTGTGCCCTCACAACGCACACAAGTGCAATACTAGCCTATTCCGCATTATCGATGTCCAGTCTCGATAATACTACGGCTAGGGATATTTAATGATTAATCCTTCGTGGTCTGATACTGTCTCATATCATCTCAATCCAGGAACTAATCATATGGACCTCTCTTCATTTATATATCTATGGTGATCTAATCACAAATGATGAGAGTGCAATTTCCTTATTACATAGTTAATTTGCTACAACAACACAATGATCTGTGCAAATAGTGACGCTATGGGTCATATTATCCAACAACTTCCCCTTCTCGATCTTCACATCGCCACGATGTATGATCTCACGAATCAGATGGAAATGTCGAAGAACATGCTTGGATCGTTGATGAGACCGCGGTTCTTTAGCCTACGCTATAGCCCCGTTATTGTCACAATACAATGGAACGGGCTCAGCTGCTAACGGAACTACTCCAAATCCAATTATGAATTTACGGATCCAAACTGCCTCTTTTGCTGCTTCAGCTGTAGCAATGTACTCCGCTTCTGTTGTTGAATCGACAACAGTCTCTTGCTTGGAAGATTTCCAGCTTACTGCTCTGTTACTCAAACAGAATATGTACCCGAATTGTGATTTACAATCGTCTTTATCGGTTTGGAAACTTGCATCGGTATACCCAGTTACCTCAAGTTCTCCATCTCCATAGATTAAGAAAGCATCTTTAGTTCGTCTAAGATACTTTAGGATATTCTTAACCGCCATCCAGTGACTATCACCTGGATCGGCCTGATAACGACTACACATGCTCAAAGCATAGGAGACATCAGGTCGCGTACATATCATGGCATACATGATCGATCCGACTGCCGAGGCGAATGGTATCCGACTCATATTGTCTCTCTCATCTTGAGTTTTAGGACACATGTCCTTAGATAGAGTGACACCATGTGACACTGGCAACAGTCCCCTCTTGGGCTGATCCATGTTGAATCTATTCAACACTTTGTCAATGTACGTGCTCTAGGAGAGTCCAAGCAGCTTTCTAGATCTATCCCGGTAGATCTTTATTCCTAGAATAAAGGCTGCTTCTCCCAGATATTTCATGAAGAATTTTAATGAAAGCCAAGCTTTCACCAATGTTAACATGGTAATGTCATTGCAAATTAGCAATACATCGTCAACATAAAGGACAATGAATGTCAGTGCGCTCCCACTAACCTTCTTATATACACATGGATCTTCCTCGTTCTGAACGAAATCATATTCTTTTATGATCTCATCAAAACGTTGGTTCCAAGAACGCGATGCTTGCTTCAATCCATAAATGGATCGATTTAACTTACAAACCTTGTTTGCAAGTCTAGGCACGGCAAAATCGTCAGGCTGTTGCATGTAAACATCCTCCAAAAGGTTTTCATTAAGGAAAGCGGTTTTGACGTCCATCTGCCATATCTCGTAATCGAAATATGCAGCAATAACAAGCATTATACGAATGGATTTAATCATGGTAACAGGTGAAAACGTTTCGTCGTAATCGACACCATGTCGTTGATGATACCCTTTCGCTACAAGCCTAGCTTTGTACGTTTGTACGTTGCCTTCCATGTCAGTCTTCTTCTTGAAGACCCATTTGCATCCAATAGGCTTTGCGCCTTCTGGTGCATCAACCAGTGTCCAAACTTGGTTGGTGTACTTGGAATCCATTTCGGAATTCATGGCATCTTGCCATAAACCGGAGTCGATACATTGTATCGCTTCCTCATACGTAGCCGGCTCGTCTTCCTCAATAAGATTAATATCCACATGAGGTGAGATCAGAAACCCATACCTCTCAGGTTATTTTCTGACTCTCTCCGACCTACGCGGTCCTTGTGTATTCGAAGATTGTGGTATAGTCTCATCCCTGATGGACTGTTCATGTTCCATTAATGATTCTATGCCAGGAACAGTATCACTCCGATTTTCATTGAGTTCCACTTTCCTCCCACTTTTCACTGCATTTAGGAATTCGATCTCAAGGAAAACCGCATGTAGAGCAACAAATACTTTGTTCTCTTGTGGGTGATAGAAGTAATATCATTTGGTTTCCCTAGGATATCCTACAAATAGTCATTTATCCGATTTGGGTTCTAGTTTGGTACCTTCCAAACGTTTGACGTATGCCCAGCAACCCCAAATCTTCAGGAATGAGAAACCCGGTTTCTTTCCTGTCCATATTTCATACGGAGTCTGTTGAACAGACTTTGACGGAACCTTATTCAAAATAAGTATTGCACTGTTCAATGCATATCCCCAGAAGGAAATATGTAGCTCTGTGCGACTCATCATAGACCTTACCATGTCTAACAAAGTTCGGTTTCTCCGTTCGGACACACCGTTTAATTGCGGTGTTCCAGGAGGAGTCCACTGTGAAAGAATACCATATTCTTTCAAGTAATCAAGAAACTCATTGCTCAAGTATTAGCCACCACGGTCTGACCGTAATGTCTTAATACATTTGCCGGTCCGTTTTTCTACTTCGTGTCGAAACTCTTTGAATTTTTCACAAGTTTTCGACTTGTGTCTCATAAGATACACATAACCATAACGCGATGCATCATCCTTAAAGGTTACGAAGTATTCATATCCACATTTAGCCTGGCTAGACATGGGCCCACAAACGTCACTATGAACAAGGGCTAACAGTTCGGTGGCGTGTACACCTTTACCGCTAAAAGGTGATTTAGGCATCTTGCCTAATAAACAAGATTCACAGACGTCATATGAATTTGGATCAAATTCGTCCAAGTACCCACTCTTCGAAAGTGTGGATATACGTGTCTTGTTTATGTGTCCCAGACGACAATGCCACATATAAGTTTCATCTTTGTTACTTACTTTAAGCCTTTTGTTTGTTACATTATATGTTTGAGATTGATTTATATTCAAAATATAAAGACCATTATTTGCATCAGCTGTGCAAATTTCTACATCATTTTTATACATAAAACACCAGTGTTTCTAAATACAAAAATATACCCACATTGGGTTAACATAGATACATAAATTATATTCCTAGTCAAACTAGGTACAAAATAACAGTTTATAAGTTCAAGTACATGCCCCGAGGGCAGTTCCAAAACATAAGTGCCCACGGCCAAAACGGCAACTCGAGTCCCATTTCCAACACGGAGGTCAATCTCTCCTGAGGCCAGTCTCCTGCTAATCCGCAGATCCTGCACATCAGTAGATATGTGAGTACCACAACCAGAATCAAAAATCCAATTTTTAAAACTAGAAGTAGACATGTTTATTTCTATAACAAACATACATGTAGCCGGTGCCTTGCCCGCTTTAATCTCCTTCATGTGTGCCTTGTACTCACGGCTGTCACGCTTCTAGTGACCCCGCTTCCCGCACTGAAAGCATACATCTTGGGATTTGTCCTTGGGTTTCCCAGAACCCTTTGACGATTTGGCCTTGCCCTTCTTCATATGCTTCTTCTTCTTAACACCTTCAGTCGCCTTGGGCCCAGCCCTCGGAGTCTGAGATGTTGAAGCATAGTACGCCTTACACTTTTTTAGATGATTCCTCCAATTAAACTAAAATACTGAATATTACAAAATTTTCAATTACAACTCATGACCGTATGTTACCATGTATGTTGATAATACTTGTCAACTGAGCATATGAAGATTCATTTTAGTCAGTTTTATGGAGAATTGACAAATTAAATAATTCAAAAGGAAATAAACAAAAATGAACTTGTTTCAAAATATTGTGAGATACGTCTTAGGAGTGGAAATTCGTTACACATTTATCTCACACTAATTTCACATGATTAATCAAGTTAAAAACACAAAAACACAAAATATTTTTTAATTTTTATAAAAAAATTTATTTTTTTTGAAATTTTTTTGAAATTTTTTTACTAAAAACATAAATAAAAATAACACAATAAAAACAAGATACTAGTCAACTATTCCCCTCCTCCAAACCTAAATGAGACATTGTCCCCATTGTCTTAAAAAGTAGAAAATGAATTTAGAAGATAGTACCTGATTAGTAGAAATTCTACATCTAAAATGAAAATTAAAGGTTAAGATCCAGATTTATCCGATGTTTTTTACCACGATCATTGTCAGACCGGTTTATCTTGGAAATGATAGGGTCAATTTGTGGTTCAAAGGCTAAGATTTGGTAAATAAGATCTGGGGCAGTTCTGGCAGTAAAGAGGAGATCTTTTACAGGTTTTGACACGAACCCATTTCTCCGGGCATCATCAAGAAACACACAAAGAAAATCATAAAATACATCACCGTTAAACAGTCCAAGTGGTTTCTGGTGTATGTTCAAGTTCACCCAAGATAGTACTGTAAAAATTTCCTCCATCGTGCCCAAGCCTCATGGCAAAGCAATTAAAGCATCAACACGATTAATCATTTCCACCAATCGTTCGGACATACCTGATATGATCAGTTCCTCTCCGTTTGATGGTCCAATAAGATTCACCTCTGCCAAAGTTTTTGGGATGATTCCCAGAACTTGACCGCCTCCTTCTTGTACAGCCCTTGAAACAATCCCCATTAGTCCAAGATTGCTCCTACATATACTAGGTGCATATTTCTTTCAGTAATGACTCGACCCAATTCCTATGCTACTTCAATGAACTCTAGCTTAGAACCAATACTAATACGGCAAAACACACATATATTTACAACTCGTCTTCTTGAAGTGGCTTCCATTTTTTTATGTATTTCTTTCTCAGCTCTGGATGCCTTCAAGAGTGCAAAGATGGGTTGAATTTATAGAACCTGAAAAGGGTGAGTAATAATAGCACTAGTATCTTCCAAAGGTCAATTCTTAACTAATCAAGAAAATAAATCGTGAAAGGTCAAAAAGTCTGGATCCTATCGAAGAAAATAAAAGAAAACAAATCACAATTACTAGGAAAAGACAAAGAAAATAATATTTATAAGAAAGTAACAGCTTGAATTACGTCTATGTGTCAAGGACAAGCTTCCCATCTAATTTTCTTATAAATTGGCAAACATGGTCTTTTTGAGTGAGATTCCTGAGACTATACTGTTGTCTTTCTTTTCGGAACTGTGTATATAACATGCGAATTTCATGATATACATATCCACTGGGATGCGTCTCAATAGTCTTAGATATGTCATCCAAAGATTCTTACTTAAGCCATCCCTAATGAATTTAATCTTATATTCGCGGTTATCAGATACCATTCCTAAAGAACGACAACGAGTATTACATGTCATGCGAGCACATTTATAGCAAACACCAATTCTTTTAGCTCTTATCTTTTTAGCATAAGTGCTTCTACCTAAACCAGGTAGATGTGAAATAAAAGAGTCAGAAGACTCACCTGACAATCAGACCCGTGCTTCAATTATCCAACGAATGTCAGTTGGAATACCTTTGATCATCAGTAGTCTCATTCGTTCCATGCGAGCTTTGTAAACTTTCATATGAGAGTTTTGAGGGAGAGAAGGAAATTTCTTGTGAAGATTTACGAGAACGTCTTCCATCCTGAAATGTGACTTTACCTACACAATTAAACACACAAAATTAAAACACACCAAATCTGAAAATATACACAAATTGCATGAGTTGCCTCACAGCTAGCGCTAAACTTAACGTCATCAGCTAGACATGAAAGTGTGACACTTTCTTTTTGTCGCTCAATTGATTCTCCCCAATAGTGCTTGACACGCTTGTTTTTAACCTTGAATGTTTTGTTTGAGTCGGGATCATGTAACTCAACGACTCTATCTGGTAAAACTTTGGGGATTAAGAATTGACCTGACCACCGTGATTTTGGCTTCCATGGGAAGAGTTTCAACCTTGATTTGTTTAACAGTACCCTCTGCCCTGGTTCTAGTTGTATGCATATTAACTTCTCATCAAGTCTCTTCTTGGCCTTTTCTTTGTACAATTTGGCATTCTCTAAAGGCTGTATGTGAAATTCCTCCAATTCATTGAGCTGGTGAAACTTTTTCACTTATGTTGCTTGTAGGGCAAGAATTTGCTTCTTCAGTGTGCAGTACGCTTTATCTTCAGGCTCCACAGGTAATTGACATGCTTTAAGTTTGTCAGTAGAACTTTGCATTGCATTGGAGTTCTGGATGGTACTATTTATCACATCAGGTCTGAAACATTCCTCATTCTTTTCATCATCTGAGAAATTCATGGCTTTGAAAACATTGAATGTTACTTCTTGGTCCTGTACCCTCATGGATAGTTCTCATTTTTGTACATCAATAATGGTTCGACCTGTAGCCAAGAATGGTCTCATGAGGATGATCGGCACGTCTTCTTCTTCCTCCATATCAAGGACAATAAAATATGCTGGGAAAATGAATTTATCAACTTTTACTAGCACATCTTCAACTACACCTCTCAGAAATATGAGCGTTCTATCAGCAAGTTATAGAGAGACTGGGGTGGGCATTATTTCTCCAATTTGTAGTTTCCCGTAAATAGAAAAATGCATCAAGTTAACACTTGCAACTAAATCACACAAAGCCTTATCGAAATCATGTTCTTCTATGGTGCAAGGAAGAGTGAAACTGCCAGGATCTTTCAACTTTGGGGGAAGTTTCCTCTGAATGGTGGCGCTGTATTCTTCTGATAATGCCACTATTCGTAATCTCTCAATCTCCGCTTTCGTGAAAGAATGTCTTTCATGAATTTGACATAGCTGGGTATTTGTTCCAAAGCTTTTGCAAATGGAATGTTAATATGCAACATTTTGAAGATCTCCAGGAATCGAGAAAACTGTTTGTCTAGTTTATTCTTCTGGAGACGCTGTGGAAAAGGTGGAGGTAGAGTGATCATTTCTTGATATTTTTCCTTTTCTTCTTTTTCCTCCATCTATGGAACTGCTTTGCTGCTTTCTTTTGGAACTTCCTCAGTAGTTACCTTGACTCCAACATCTTTGTTGATTTCAGTACTGCTTTTTAACATGATGGCATGACATTTCTCCTTCCCAATGTTCCTTGGATTTGGTTCTGTGTTGCTAGGAAGGTTACCTGGTGGTCTGTAACTCTGAGCATTGGCCAGTTGTCCAATTTGATTTTCCTGTGCTTTAATAGAAGCAGATTGACTTTGAATTAATGCTGCTTGGGATTGACATAGCATCATATATAGCTGTTTGAGAGTCGTGTTTTGCTTCTATCTTTTTCAAGCGGGTCAGCACTTCTGTTATTCTTGTTTCTTTGTCATACTCCTGGCCTTTGTTTTTCTATTGGAATATGGGTGGTGGATTGTTTATTTGCCCTGAATTGTTATTCCATACGAAATTTGGAAGATTCCTCCATCTTGGGCTGTAGGTGTTGGAATATGGATTGTTTCCCTATCTGTTGAAATTATTGACATAATTCACCATTTCTTTATGTTGGTTTGGTTCTGGTGCTCCTCCATATAGTGAACTTGTAGATGCAATACAACCTTGCATGCTAAGAGTTTCCATGAATTTGCATATCTGATCCAGCTTGGCATTAACTACTATTTTGGCTCTGTTGGACAATTATGACCCATAGCGTCACTATTTGTAAAAGACATTGTGTTTTTGTACAAATTAATTATGTAGCAAAGGAAATTTGCTTTTATCATTTCGTAATTAGATTACTTAATGTGTGAATGATGAAAGTCTTATGATGATTAGTTCCGGATTGAGATGATATGAGACAATATCAATCCACACGGTTTAATCATTAAATATCTCTAGTCGTAGTATTATCGAGACTGGACATCGATAATGCAGAATAGACTAGTATCGCACTTGTGCGTGTTATGGAAGCGTAATAACATAGTTCTCATATATTTAAGTATTGGATACTTATGGAAGTGTGGTAGGAGGTTATGTTTTACCGATGGTACGAAAAATAGCTTCGCTCTGTATAGACACCACGAAATCCCATTGGTAGTATGACTATATGTCTATGGGAGTCCGCATCAGGGTAGGTGTATTTGGTCTTAAACTGAGACTTGCATCACTAGTATTTGCGACAATCAATACGCTTTGGTTTTGGTCGTCCAGGACTTTAACAGGTTCTGTGTACCCCTCTTCTGGGTTATTGAGAATCGTAGTGTATTGGGTGTGATGTCAAGACGGAAGTATCACTTCAGTCATATGGAGATGATGGTCACGCAGAGATACAGAACTGGTTCTCTAAAGGGTTACAACCATCGGGATAATATGACTAGGTCATGATTATCCGATAATAAAGAGACTAGTTGCTAGTGATCCGATATATGCTTCGTACGGGGCAGACACTATTCCAGCCCCAGGCCTTTCATGTGACATCCGATAGTGGATCGATATACGCAATACTACATATACTACGCCTGACATAGATTATATATTCCATTAAGAATATTTCTGGAGAATTGGGAAGGCATGGCGATTTACTAGAAGCCAACCTTGTCTCGTAAATCGGTAAGAACGTAGTACGAGGTACGTACGTGTTCGGATAGTCCGACGACCGGATTTACTGCCAACATATCAAGGGATCTCTTGGGTCGCTTCCCGAAGATTCACCGATGACGTATGATTCGAACTTTATTAATCTGGGATTAATAGCGGAGAGACTTTATCTGGGATAAAGTACTATTTTAAGAGAGAGAATGATTAATTTGGAATTAATCGATAAAATAATATATTCGATATATTTTACGAAATTGGATTTCGACGTGGAATTAAAATTAGATTTTAATTCGGGCTAACGAATTGATTTAGAATTAATTCGCAAGCGATATGAATAGTAATTTTGCTAGGCATGATTATTTAATTAAATTTGATTTAATTACGACGCAACGGAAAATTCGTTAATTGGAATTAACGAAACCGAGCCCAGAATGTGTTTGCGAGGCCACTTCGATTCGAATCAAGTGCGGCCACAAGTCACATCGCGAGTCATATCACTTGTCACTTTAGTGATGGATGTCTAGTCACCTTTTTGGTGAGTGACATGCAGTCACTATTCATGACATAAGTTGGTGAGAGCATTTATTGAAATTTTGGAGCCAAGACTTTGTTGACTTTTGGAAAGGATATACAAACTTTTGGTAAAGGAATTTTAAGAAATGTTTTTAGAAAACAAATTGCAAACAAAAGAAAATATCTCTCTCTCCATTTTCTTTGAGAAAACCGTGAGCCTCTTGGAGATGGAAGAAGAATTGTTTTTCTCCCTAACTTGCTAGCACATTCAAGGAATCAATACAAGGTGTTAGGGAAACCAATCTAAGAGCTTGGGATCCTTTTAAAGCTTGGAGCTTGTTTAACATCATCAACAAAATCCACCTTGGCCGAGAGCATCAAGCAATGGAAAAGTTTTTGTTGATCATCACATCCAAAGCCGTTCAATGTAAGTATGTTTCCACCACTATTCTTTGCATATTCATTCTATTTCTATGCTTAATATGATCTTGGGATTAACCTAGAAACCCAACAATGGTATCAGAGCCATTTTGTGCATGAAATAACTTGGGGTAAAAATTTGGGTAAATTGATTTTGAGCATGTTTTGACTAAATTACTTGTGAGCATGCTTGTATATGGATGACTTGGAGTTATTTATGATCAATTTCATGAAAAATTAATTGGATCAATTTTTCCTTTAATCTTGGCTTGGCCGAGAGTTTGGTACCTATATGTCATGGTATTTTTGTTTTTTGATCATTGGATGAGTTGAAAAACTTGGGTAATGTTGATTTGAGATTCAATCGGATAGAAACTGAAATCGGACAAATAAAACCACAAATGCCGTGAGCTATAGAGCATGAAATGAGATGATTTTTTCAATCAATTATTTTGGACATATGTTGAGGATAATAAGCATGATTAATGGATTAGATTAGTATTGTTAATTTAATAGATTAATCATGGCTAAACACTTTGGTTATTAAATTATGAATTTTGGAAAATTGGAATTTAATAAAGTGGGCTTGATTTTGAATTGGGCTTGTAATTGTTGTATTTGGGCATAATGGGCTTGGTTGGGCCAAGTTGGTTTAGGCAAATTGGAGTGGATCCATTTTGGGCCTAAATCATTCCATGGGCTTTAAATGTTTAATTGGGCCTAATGGGCCAAAATTGGTTTCTTGGCAAATGAGAGTGATTCCTTACTTGGGCCTTGGTATTTGGGTTTGACCCATATTGACCAAAGCCCATGCCTTATGAAATCAATTGAAAGCCCATTGGACTTTTAATTAAACAGCATTGGATGTTAGTTGGGCTTTGAGACCCGATTAGATTAGATTTGGAATCTAAGTCGTTAAAGCGCATTAAAAAGTGTAGTTATTTAATTTGGAATTAAATAATAGAATTAGTATTGAATACGAATTAAATTAAGTAGTTCGATATAATTCAAGAATTCGTACTTCGAGTACTTATTCACAAACGAGTTGGACTCACGCAAAATCAAATCATTGTTTGAACATTGGATGATCACTAATATTCAAAGATTAATTAATTTGATTGGATTGATTGAATAACATGCTTGAATGAATACATGGATGTGATGAATGAATAACATATATCAGATGGATATTAGAAGGGAAATGGCAATTTTAGAAATTGTTGTAAATTTATAATTTATAAATTGGACCTGCGTGTCCAGCCTTCTCTCTTTATTGATTCTTTGTATTCTCTTCTCACCTAATTCCCCTCAATGTAATGAGGTTTCTATTATTGTATTATGTAATTGGGTAGAAGTAGAATATTGCTGCTAGCCGGGGAGAGGAAAGGAATGATTTGTTCTAGGAATAAATTGTTAAATATCCATCTGTATATCGTTATTAATTTACTTTCCACGCCTTATTATGCTTTTAGAATGCATGTTTAGGGTGTATGATGAAACCTAACAAAGATAATAAATTGGTTGCCAATTACGCGAAAAACCCTTAAAATATATTAAGCGTTTTCCTTCTATTGAGTGATTCTTACTCAAGATCCAAGATTGGCACTGGTTTGTTGGCCAAAGTCAAGACCTTTGTCAATTACGGATGTGTTTGAATCATGAAATCTTTGTTCCATATCGGTGTCTTGTCCAAGTTGTGATTTGTTGGCCAAAGTCAAGATCACTTCTTGTCCATCGACATTGACTACGAAGCTTTCCAACGTCAATGGGTCCCGCTTAACTGGAATCATTAAGCTTGTTGTGCCAAAGCCAAGGCTTAGTTGATTCAGAGGAAAAGGTTAGGCAAATATATTGGATATATTGGCATATATATTGTATATATGTTTCGGACTTGGAGGTCCACCTACCGGATCTAGGAATTGGATGAGATCCAATTGATCTTCGAGATCTACCTAGTTAAATATCATACAGCTTGTTGGCCAAAGTCAAGGTTGTGTGTTATTTAACGGGATCCTAGCCCACTAGGAAACTAGGTTTCCCGAGTACTCAACAGAAGGTTAGAGGCTTGCCGAAAAATAGTGGGAGGCTAGTATTGAATTTGCAATTTCGTTCAAATACTTAGCTTTACGCGTTTTCAAATTATTTTATTAGTTGGACTAATATTGTGTTATTTTTCTTGTAACAGTTAGACTGTACCCTTACATTGTTAATTGGATAGTTAGAATATCGCAATTAAAATGACTGGAAAGAACAGTGTCTGGGACATCATCATTGGCGATAATATCTTTAATGGCACTAACTTTTCCGATTGGGATATGAATCTAAGGATAGTCCTTGGATCCGAGAGGCTGCTATATACTATAGAGAGACCTCTTGGGCCTAAGCCCAGATCTGATCAGTTGCTCGAGCTAGAGCTTTGGAAGACTCATAGCGATGACAACGCAACTGCTCAATCTATCATGCTTGCAGCTATGACTCAGCAATTCGTCGTCGATAGAACAAGGGATTGGATCCCTATAACTGTTGGCGAAGTGAATGATCTACACGATCTAATCTTAGATCGCAAAGATATGAGTTACAGAAGAAGCTTTTCCGCGCTCGGATGTCGGAGGGTACATCTGTTGAACATCATGTGACACAGATGATTGCCGATATCGAGTAGCTTGGACAAATGGGGATTGTCTTTGAGATAGAGACCTCTATATATTTGATCTTACAGTCTCTCCCCGACACTTGGAGTGGGTTCATCATGAACTATAATATGATGAACCAAGAGCAGACTCTTGGAGAGCTGATGTCCACACTGCGTGAGGCAGAAAAGGAACTTCTTAAGGGCAAGAAGTGCGAGGCACACTATGCTTCAACATCTCAGACTCCGAGGGCTGGGCCCAAGGCGACTGGAGGTGTTAAAAAGAGAAGCATAAGAAGAAGGGCAAGAGCAAAGCGTCAAAGGCTTCTGGGAAGCCTAAGGATAAGTCTTTAGGATGTATGCCTCCAGTGCGGGAAGCGGGGTCACTGGAAGTGTGACTTTCGTGAGTACAAGGCGATCCAGAAGGAGATAAAGGCGGGCAAACACCACGGCCTCAGGTATGTTTGTTATAGAAATATACATGACTACTTCTAGTTTTAAAAATTGGATTTTTGATTCTGGTTGTGGTCTATATTTGTACTGATGTGCATGATCTGCGGATTAGCAGGAGACTGGCTTCATGAGAGATTGACCTCCGTGTTGGAATGGGACTCCAGTCGTCGTTTTTGGCCGTTGGCACTTTTGTTTTAGATCTGCCCTCGGGGCATGTACTTGAACTTACAGACTGTTATTATGTACCTAGTTTGACTAGGAATATTATTTATGTATCTATGTTAGCCCATGTGGGTACACTTTTGTATTTAGAAACACTGGTTGTTTTATGTATAAAAATGATATAGAAATTTGCACTGCTGTTGTAAATAATGGTCTTTATATTTTGAATATAAACTAATCTCAAAATGTAACAAATAAAAGGCTAAAGTAAGTCATAAAAATGAAACTTATATTGGCATTGTCGTCTGGGACACATAAACAAGACTCATATATCCACACTTTCAAAGAGTGGTACTACTTGGACGGATTTGATCCAATTCATATAACGTCTGCGAATCTTGCTTATTAGGCAAAATGCCTCGGATTTAAAATTCATTGATATACGTCTGCGAATCTTGCTTATTAGGCAAAATGCCTAAATCACCTTTTAGCGGTAAATGTGTACGTGCCACCGCACTGTAAGCCTTAGTTTCAAGTGACGTTTGTAGGCCCTGTCTAGCCAGGCTAGAGGTGGATATGAATACCTTCGTCTCTTTACGTGATGCTTCGCATCGGTGGTATGTAGTTGTATCTTATGAGACAAGTCGGAGACTTTTGAGAAATTCAAGAGTTTCGACACGAAGTTGAAAAACAGACCGGTAAAAATATTAAGACATTACGGTCGGACCGGTTGGCGAATACTTGAGCAATGAGTTTCTTGACTACTTGAAAGAATATGGTATTCTTTCACAGTGGACTCCTCCCGAAAAACCGCACCCGCAATTAAACGGTGTGTCGAACGGAGAAACCAAACCTTGTTGACATGGTAAGGTCTATGATGAGTCACACTGAGCTACATATTTCCTTCTGGGGATATGCATTAAACAATGCAATACTTATTTTTGAATAAGGTCTGTCAAAGTCTGTTCAAATACTCCGTATTAGATATGGACAGGAAAGAAACCGGGTTTCTCATTCCTTAAGATTTGGGGTTGCTGGGCATACGTCAAATGTTTGGAAGGTACCAAACTTGAACCTAAATCGGATAAATGCCTTTTGTGGGATATCCTAGGGAAACAAAAGGATATTACTTCTATCACCCACTAGAGAACAAATTTTTTGTTGCTCTACATGCGGTTTTACTTGAGAAGGAATTCCTAAATGCAATGAAAAATGGGAGGAAAGTAGAACTCGATGAAAATCGGAGTGATACTGTTCCTGGCATAGAATCCTCAACGGAACATGAACAGTTCATCAGGGATGAAGCTGTACCACGATCTTCAAATACACAAGGACCACGTAGGTCAGAGAGAGTCAGAAAACAACCTGAGAGGTATGGGTTTCTGATTTCACCTCATGTAGATATCAATCTCATTGAGGAAGACGAGCCGACTACGTATGAAGAAGCGTTACAAGGTATCGACTCTCGGTTTATGGCAAGATGCCATGAATTACGAAATGGATTCCATGTATACCAACCATGTTTAGACACTGGTTGATGCACCAGAAGGCGTAAAGCCTACTGGTTGCAAATGGATCTTCAACAAGAAGACCGACATGGATGGCAACGTATAAACGTACAAAGCTAGACTTGTAGCGAAGGGGTATCGTCAATGACATGGTGTCGATTACGATGAAACTTTCTCACCCGTTGCCATGATTAAATCCATTCGGATAATGCTTGCTATTGCTGCATATTTTGATTACGAGATATGGAAGATGGACGTCAAAATCGCTTTCCTTAACGGAAACCTGTTGGGGGATGTTTATATGCAACAGCCTGACGGTTTTGTCGTGCCTAAACATGCAAACAAGGTTTGCAAGTTAAATCGGTCCATTTATAAGCTGAAGCAAGTGGCGCGTTCTTGGAACCAACGTTTTGATGAGATCATAAAAGAATATGATTTCATTCAAAATGAAGATGATCATTGTGTATACAAGAAGGTTAGTGGGAGCGCACTGACTTTCATTGTCCTTTATGTTGACGATGTATTGCTTATGTGCAATGACATTCCCATGTTAACATCGTGTGAAAGCTTGGCTTTCAGTAAAATTCTCCATGAAAGATCTGGGAGAAGCAGCCTTTATTATATGAATAAAGATCTAGCGGGATAGATCTAGAAAGCTGTTTGGACTCTCCCAGAGCACATACATTGACAAAGTGTTGAAGAGATTCAACATGGATCAGTCCAAGAGGGGACTGTTGCCAGTGTCACATGGCGTCACTCTATCTAATGACATGTGTCCTAAAACACAAGATGAGAGAGACAACATGAGTCGGATACCGTTCGCCACGGCAGTCAGATCGATCATGTATGCCTTGATATGTACGCGACCTGATGTCTCCTATGCTTTGAGCATGTGTAGTCGCTATCAGGCCGATCTAGGTGAAGGTCACTGGATAACGGTTAAGAATATCCTTTAATATCTTAGACGAACTAAGGATGCTTTCTTAATCTATGGAGATGGAGAACTTGAGGTAACTGGGTATACCGATGCAAGTTTCCAAACCGATAAAGACGACTGTAAGTCGCAATCTGGGTACGTTTTTTGTTTGAATAACAAAGCAGTGAGCTTGAAATCTTCCAAGCAAGAGACTGTTGCCGATTCAACAACAGAAGCAGAGTATATCGCTACAGCTGAAGCAGCAAATGAGCCAGTTTAGATCCGAAAATTCCTAATTGGATTAGGAGTAGTTCCGTTAGCAGCTGAGCTCGTTCCATTGTATTGTGACAATAACGGGGCTATAGCGCAGGCTAAGGAACCGCGGTCTCATCAACGATCCAAGCATGTTCTTCGACGTTTCCATCTGATTCGTGAGATTATACATCATGGCGATGTGAAGATCGAGAAGGTCGCATCAGAGGACAACATTGCAGATCCGCTGACGAAAGCTATTCCTCAGCAAAAGTTTGAGCGACATGTACATAGTTCAGGTGTTAGATGCTTGAGTGACTAGCTATAGGCCAAGTGGGAGATTGTTGGAGAATTATGACCCATAGCGTCACTATTTGTAAAAGACATTGTGTTTTTGTACAAATTAATTATGTAGCAATGGAAATTGCCTTTTATCATTTCGTAATTAGATTATTTAAAAGTGTGAATGATGAAAGTCCTTATGATTAGTTCCGGATTGAGATGATATGAGACAGTATCAATCCACGACGGTTTAATCATTAAATATCCCTAGTCGTAGTATTATCGAGACTGGACATCGATAATGCAGAATAGACTAGTATCGCACTTGTGCGTGTTATAGAAGCGTAACATCATAGTTCTCATTTATTTAAGTATTGGATACTTATACAAGTGTGGTAGGAGGTATTGTTTTACCGATGGTACGGAAAACAGCTTCACTTTGGATAGACCCCACGAAATCCCATTGGTAGTATGACTATGTGTCTATGGGAGTCCGCATTAGGGTAGGAGTATTTGGTCTTAACCTGAGACTTACATCGCTAGTACTTGCGACAATCAATACGCTTTGGTTTTGGTCGTCCAGGACTTTAACAGGTTCTGTGTACGCCTCTTCTGGGTTTATTGAGAATCTTAGTGTATTGGGTGTGATGTCAAGACGAAAGTATCACTTCAGTCATATGGAGACGAAAGTATCTCTAAAGGGTTGCAACCATCGGGATAATATGACTAGGTCATGATTATCCGATAATAAAGAGACTAGTTGCTAGTGATCTGATATATGCTTCGTACGGGGCATACACTATTCCAGCCCCAGGCCTTGCATGTGACATCCGATACTGGATCGATATACGCAATACTACATATACTACACCTGACATAGATTTTATATTCCATTAAGAATATTTCTGGAGAATTGGGAAGGCATGGCGCTTTGCTAGAAGCCAACCTTGTCTCGTAAATCGGTAAGAACGTAGTCGACGACCGGATTTACTGCCAACATATCCAGAGATCTCTTGGGTCGCTTCCCGAAGATTCACCGATGACGTATGATTCAAACTTTATTAATCTGGGATTAATAGCAGAGAGACTTTATCTGGGATAAAGTACTATTTGAAGAGAGAGAGAACGATTAATTTGGAATTAATCGATAAAAAAATATATCGATATATTTTACGAAATTGGATTTCGACGCGGAATTAAAATTAGATTTTAATTCGGGTTAACGAATTGATTTAGAATTAATTCACAAGCGATATGAATAGTAATTTTGCTAGGCATGATTATTTAATTAAATTTGATTTAATTACGACGCAACGGAAAATTCGTTAATTCGGAATTAACGAAACCGAGCCCGAAATGTGTTTGCGAGGCCACTTCGATTCGAATCAAGTGCGGCCACAAGTCACATCACGAGTCACATCACTTGTCACTTTAGTGATGAATGTCTAGTCACATTTTGTGAGTGACATGCAGTCACTATTCATGACATAAGTTGGTGAGAGCATTTATTGAAATTTTGGAGCCAAAACTTTGTTGACTTTTGGAAAGGATATACAAACTTTTGGTAAAGGAATTTTAAGAAATGTTTTTAGAAAACAAATTGCAAACAAAAGAAAATATCTCTCTCTCCATTTCTTTGAGAAAACCGTGAGCCTCTTGGAGAAGGAAGAAGAATTGTTTTTCTTCCTAACTTGCTAGCACATTCAAGGAATCAATATAAGGTGTTAGGGAAACCAATCTAAGAGCTTGGGATCCTTTTAAAGCTTGGATCTTGTTCAACATCATCAACAAAATCCACCTTGGCCGAGAGCATCAAGCAAGGGAAAAGTTTTTGTTGATCATCACATCCAAAACCGTTCAATGTAAGTATGTTTCCGCCACTCTTCTTTGCGTATTCATTCTATTTCTATGCTTAATATGATCTTGGGATTAACATAGAAACCCAACAGGCTCCAACTTCATAAATTCCAGAAATTCATTGGATCAAGCTCCTTTCTGTTGGCCACAAGGAATTACTGTTGGCCATTTCTTCAATTAGGTCCCAGGCTTGATTTTCTCCTTTTTCCATTAAAGCTCCTCCAATAGCAGCATCAATTGTGGTTCTCATTAATCCAGAAAGTCCATTGTAGAAAGTTTGGACTTATAGCCACTTTGCAATTTCATGGTGAGGATAATTCCGGAGCAAATCCTTGAACCTTTCCGAAGATTCGTAGAGGGATTCTGAGTCATGTTGCACAAATGATGTGATGTCATTCCACAACTTTGCAGTTCTGGCTGGTGGAAAGTACTTTGCAAGGAATTTAATGGCTAGAGTGTTCCAAGTTGTGATGGAACCTACTGGTAGTGAATATAGCCAAGCTTTGGCTCTATCTTTTAAAGAATATGGAAAAACTCGCAGTCTCATAGCTTCTTCAGCTGCTCGATTATAGTTGAAAGTACCACAAACTTTCAGGAAGTTGCTGATGTGGGCATTAGGATCTTTAGTTGCATTCCCCCCAAACTGAACTAACTGCTGAATCATCTGAATACATGTTTTGATGTCACACGTATTTGCTTGTAAGGGAGGAAGTACGATATAGGAAATGAAGTCATCAACCACCAGAATGGTTTCGTCTCGAATAAGAATTGGTGGTGCAACTTCTAAAGGCTTAGGTTCCATGTTGATTAATGTTTCTTGGCATTCTCGCCTTTCTTTTCTCAATTGTCTGATGGTTCTTTCAATCTCTAGGTCAAGCGGTCAGAGTTCAAAGCTTCTGGTTCGTCTCATGTAGTGTCTAAGAACCTGATACACAAGAAAACATAAATAGTAACCAAAAATAAAATTAGACATAAGTAAAAGTATCTAACCTCAAAATTAATAGTGAAAGATAAATAAGTCCCCAACAACGGTGCCAAAAACTTGACCGATGTTTAATCACACGCGTATAACGTAAGCGCACGTATCGTTCAAGTAGTATAAAAATTATTGATCCCACGAGGACTTAATACCTATGTTATTATTTTATGAAGCCAAATTTTACGAGTATCTAATGGATTTGATTGTTTGATTGGATGGTGATTTTAAATTAAAATAAGTAAATGAAATTGCGTGAAAGTAAATTAAGTGAAATTCAATATTAAGAAACTATCCAGGGTTATGAATCTTTCCAATATCATTTTTAAAGATGATGTGGTTATCTTACTGTTGTGTAATATATCGGTTTATTAACCTGGAACACGAAATTATGAAAAAGCCTATGTCGATGGTCAGATGCAAATACCCAGTTTAACCCAATTAATCATATGTCAATGTTAACAAAGTTATCTGAATCCATTAAGATTAAGTCCCAATTATGGCTACCCCTACCCGACAGGTATATTTTTCCAACATGTAAGGAAATCTATTTAAGGGTTATCTATCCTCAAGGAAGATCGTGGGCTATTGAGTCTAGGGTCTTAAACCTAAAATCCCTTTTCCAACTTCATTTTAAGTTTACCAAATCAATCTTATTAATGGCCAGTTAACAATAAGGATTAAGACTAAGACTCAATAAATAAATCTTTATATTACCCAAACCATAAAATAACCCATTATAAACCGGTGATATTGGACTTTATCACAGCCCCAGATAACAGACTTAGTTACGACACATAACTATGGCTGGTAAAAGCTTAAATAAAATAAAAGACATAAAGTAAATTACTGAAAAGTAAATTGCTGGAAAGTAAATTACTGGAAAGTAAATGTTGAAAATAAATAAAATAAAAGTACAATAAAAGAAAATGTTGGAGTTAGATGATCCACTTTTATTACTTCTATTTTAGATATCTCCCTTAATATATTATAATAACTTTGTGAGATATTACCAACCAGCTATATAGGTGGTATCCTGATTATGTCAAATTAATAATTAATTAGCAACCAACCAATCAGGCGGTATCCAGTTTAGTCAGGTTAAAACCAATTTCAATAATTACCAACCGACCATAAGGCGGTATCCTCATTAAGTCAGGTTTTAAATAGTTTATATATTATATTTAAGGGAGATTAATCTAAATATTAGTAATAAAATTTTTACCTTTTATCCCAGCAGGGGGGAGTTACCTTATCATTACTGAAAAGTAAAGAAAGGAAAATATTGTTACATAAAAGTAAATTGGTAAAAGTAAAGACTTCAAAGTAGATAAAAGAAAATGCTTATGCGTAAAAGTAAACAGAAATGTAAACAAACAAGATACAATATTCTTAGTATTCTCAAGGAATTACATAGAAGAAGGTATGAATTACAAAAGAAAATTTGGCCCCTATTTATAGGAAAATTTTTCCCTTGAAGGCTTCTGAGATGGTGACACATGGCAGAGTTGAATGATTAACTCCATTATTAGCTTAGCGTCACGACGCGAAAACTTATGCTTGCGTCATGACGCTGACGTCATGCTGACATCAACAATGACGTGTTCTGTCGGCAGCATGTGATGGTGACACGTGTCCCGACGCACGTTAGCAGATTTACTATGATGTTGACACGTGGCAGGCGCACGATAGCATCAAGTGTATTTTAGCGGCATATTTTAGCAATGGCCTATTTTAGCAAACTTCTCAGATTGTGACACGTGTCCAGGCGTATTTTAGCAGGTTCCAACGCACGTTAGCGGTCCCAACGCGCCTTTCGTGTCGCGATGCCCAAATTATATTTTGTCTTTTTGTCTGTTTTCCACTATTTTGGCCCTGATTTGATTCCAGAGAGTCCTGAAACTTTATTTATCTACAAAATACCACAAAACACATCAAAATATTCACAAAACTCAAGAAACTATACAAAATATTAAGTTAAAGAAGTGGGAAATAGTGATACATTTACCACCCATCATTTACTTATTTTCTCTTCAATGTGACATGTGAGAAAAAATGG
Source organism: Zanthoxylum bungeanum (assembly GCA_019454045.1). Lineage (NCBI taxonomy): Eukaryota > Viridiplantae > Streptophyta > Magnoliopsida > Sapindales > Rutaceae > Zanthoxylum > Zanthoxylum bungeanum. Next base: position 56,136 of record SKCR01031492.1, on the reverse strand, counting down.
GAAATATTTCAAGGAAAAATGAAGGACCTCTGTAAAATATTCCGGAAGTATATATATTTGATGTATGTGGGATTGATTTTTTGGGACCCTTTGTTCTATCATTCGGAAACTTGTACATACTAGTTGCAGTAGACTATGTCTCCAATTGGGTTGAAGCAATTGTACCGCCATCAAATGATTCAAAAGTGGTGATAAAATTCCTTAGAAAGAATATTTTCACTCGCTTCTGAACACCTCGGGCGATTATCAGTGATGGTGGCACAAATTTCTACAACAGATACTTTGATGCACTCCTATCCAAATACAGAGTTATTCATAAAGTTGCCACTGGCTACCATCCACAGTCAAATGGACAGGTTGAAGTTTCAAATAGGAAGATCAAAAGAATCTTGGAAAGAATCGTTGGATCAACAAGGAATGACTGGTCTACAAAACTGGATGACGTAATATAGGCCTACCGGACAGCTTACAAGACATCCATTGGTATGTCCCCATATCGAATGGTGTTTGGGAAAGCGTGCCATCTACCAGTGGAGCTTGAACACAAAGCGTACTTGGCACTGAAGAAGTTAAATCTTGATCCACAAGTTGCAGGAGAGAATTGACTCCACCAACTCAACGAATTGGAAGAGTTTCGGCTACAAGCTTATGAGAATGCCAGATTATACAAAGAAAAGACCAAGAAATGGCATGATCGAAAAATAGTGTGCAGACAATTGAAACCAAGGCAGCAAGTGTTGTTAGACAATTCAAGGTTTAAACTTTTCCCTGGAAAGTTGAAATCAAGGTGGTCAGGTCCATTTGTGATTACTCAGGTTTTACCATATGGAGCTATTGAGTTACTTGATCTCAACACCAATGAAACATTCAAAGTTAACAGTCAGTGTGTCAAGCATTACTGGGGAGAATCATTTGAGTGATAAAAAGAAAGTGTCACACTTTCAGATCCAGCCTAACGTTCGGGCAGTCATATCTAGCCGACGACGTTAAACTTAGCGATAGCTGAGAGGCAACCCATGCAATTTGTGTATATATTTAGATTTGGTGTGTTTTATTTTTATGTGTTTATTTTGTAGGTAAATTCACATTTCAGGATGGAAGAAGTTCTCGCAAATCTTCATAAGCAATTTCCTTCGCTCCCTCAAAACGTTCTGATGAAAGTCTACAAAGCTTACTTGGAACGAATGAGACTTTTGATGATCAAAGATATTCTTAATGACATTTGTTAGATTATTGAAGCACGGGTCCGATTGGCATGTGAGTCTTCAGACTCTTTTGTTTCACATTTGCCTGGTTTAGGAACAACCACCTATGCTAAAAAGAGAAGAGCTAAAAGAATGGGTGTTTGCTATAAATGTGCACGTATGACAAGTAATACTCATTGTCATTCTTTAGGATTGGTGTCTGATAACCGTGAAGACAAAATTAAATTCATTAGGGATGGCTTGAGTAAGGAGTCTTTGGATGACATATCTAATACTCTTGAGACGCATTCCAGTAGATATGTGCATCATGCGATTCACATGTTATATACACAGTTCTGAAAAGAAAGACAACTGTTCAGTCTCGGGAATTTGACTCTAAAAGACCATGTTTACCAATTTATAAGAAAATTAGATGAGAAGCTTGTCCCTGACGCATAGACGTCATTCAAGTCGTTACTTCTTGTAAATATTATTTTCTTTGTCTTTAACTAATAATTGTGATTCGTTTTGTTATTTTCTTTTATTTTCTCCAACAGGATCCAGACGTTTTGATCTTTCATGATTTATTTTACTTTTTAGCTAATAATTGTCATTTGGCAGGTACTATTACTATTATTACTCACCTTTTTTCAGGTCCTATAAATTCAACTCATCATTGCACTTTTGAAGGCATCTAGATTTGAGAAAGAAATACATAAAAATTGAAGCCACTTCAAGAAGACGAGTTGTAAATATCTGTATGTTTTGCGGGGTACTAGTATTGGGTCTAAGCAAGAATTCGTAGCAGCAGCACATGAATTGGGTAGAGTCGTAGCTGAAAGGAATATGCACCTAGTATATGGCGGTGGCAATCTTGGACTGATGGGGATCGTTTCAAGGGCCGTACAAGAAGGAGGCAGTCAAGTCTTGGGAATAATCCCAAAACCCTTGGCAGAGGCAAATCTTATAGGACCATCAAACGGAGAGGAACTTATTGTGCCAGGTATGTTTGAGCGGCTGGTTGAAATAATTAACCGTGCTGATGATTTTATTGCTTTGCCAGGTGGCTTGGGCACGATGGAGGAAATTTTTACAGTGTTATTTTGGGCGAACTTGAACATACACTAGAAACCGATTGGACTATTTAACGCTAATGGATTTTATGATTTTCTTTCTGTGTTTCTTGATGATGCTCGGAGAAATGGGTTCGTGTTAAAACCGGTAAAAGATCTCGTCTTCACTGCCAGAACTGCCAAGGATTTAATTGACCAAATTTTAGCCTTTAAACCACAAATTGACCCTATCCTTTCCAAGATAAACTGGTCAGATAATGATCGTGGTAAAAAACGTCGGATAAATCTGGATCTTAACCTTTAATTTTTAAAGATGTACAATTTCAGCTAACCATGTACTGTTTTCTAAACTCTTCTTCTACTTTTTAAGACATTGGGGATAATGTCTCAATTAGGTTTGGAGGAGGGGAATAGTTGACTTGTATCTTGTTTTTATTGTGTTATTTTAATTTTTAATCAAAAATTTTCAAAAAAAAAAATCAAAAAATTTAAAAACAATTTATAAAAATTAAAAAAATATTTTTGTGTTTTTGTGTTTTTAATTTGATTAATCAGGTGAAATTGGTGTGAGATAACTGTGTAAGGAAATTCCACTATTAAGATGTAATTCATCCTATCTCGTAACAAGTTAATTTTTGTTTCTTTCCTTTTGAATTATTTAATTTGTGAAGTCTCCATAAAACTGACTATAATGGATCTTCATATACTCAATTGATAGGTATTATCAACATGCAAGGTAACATACGGACATGAGTTGTAATTGAAAAGTTTGTAATATCCAGTGCTCTAGTTTAATTGAGGGAAACATCTAAAAAAGCAAGGAAAAAAATAAAAAATTTGAGATCCGAGTAATTAAGTCCGTAGGGGTGTTTTAACACCTAGTGCCCTAAAACCAATTGGTTTGGGAGTCACTAGCCTAATGCTCGCTACATAGATTGAAGATGTTATAAAAAAATTATATATATCTGAAATCCGGGTAATTAAGTTCGTAGGGGTGTCTTAACACCTAATGCCTTAAATTCAACTGGTTTGGGAGTCAATGGCCCAAAGCTCACTACATGGATGGAAGATATTGTATATAAATTAAAAAAAAATCAGAAAAATCAAAAAATTATGTCATTGCTAAAAAAAAGTGTAAATTCATATATAACTTGAGGACAAAAATATTACCCTATTCTCAACTACACTTATGAATTTTGTGGGCACAATGAGCTGATTAATACTTTGTTGGTTGAGTATATGGAGAATGGTAAAAATAATCGGAGAATTTACTTATTTGGTAATTTAGAAATAAAGAAAACAACTATTAACTTGGATACGAAGTTTCACTTGTTTAGTCACTAACTTGTTAATTCTATTTTCTCTTGTATTTTTGCTTTTGTGTGCACTAATTTTAGATTGACATTTGTGGGTATCGTCATTGTAAGCCCTCACGAGACTACAACACGTCCACTAAGGACAACTAGGGATTTAAAGGCATGTTGCATATGCTAAATGCATCCATGATCCCTACGAAAGTGGCTTAGTTTAATTTCTATTTTTAAAGATGTTTTTGTTATTTTATCTTGTTGTTTTGCTCGAGGACTAGCAAAATATTAGGTTGGGGGTGTGATGAGTGGTAAATATATCACTATTTCCCACTCATTTAACTTAATATTTTGTATAATTTATTGAGTTTTGTGAATATTTTAATGTGATTTGTGTTATTTTGTAGATAAATAAAATAATAGGACTCTCTAGAGGTAATTTGGGGCCAAAACAGTGGAAAACGGACAAAAAGGGCAAAAATGTAAATTTCTTGATAAAATGCGCTGTTTGCTAAAATACACTGTGATAAAATATGCCGACTGCTAAAATGCACCACTAATGTGCATCGGAAACGTGTCACATTCATAGAAATTTGCTAACATGTACACTTGCTAATGTGCGCCTGCCACGTGTCAACATCATATCAAATCTGCTAACATGCGCCAGACACGTGTCACCATCACATGCTGTCGACGCTTATCGTTGAAAACGTCATTGCTTAAATCATGCTGAAGTCAGCGTTGCGACACGCACACCCTTACACGTCGCGACGCCTAGCCAATAATTCAGCTACTAATTCTGCTGACGCCACGTGTCCTCATCTCCGGAAGCCACGCGCCACGTGGCATAAATCAATGGTGCGTCGCAAAACAAAAGGTTGCACGAGTCACGACGCTAGTGTTGTAAGTGTTCCTAGAACATGCCAAGATTGTCTAAGAGTGATTTGTGTGAATAAAATCAAAAGAGTTGCGGAAAATACTCACATTGATCGGATGAGTTCAAAACTTTTTATGCATTTCAGTGGAAGCTCCAATTCCTTGAGTGAGTTTCCCTATCACCTTGATTCACTCCTTTAAGTGCTAGCTTGAAACAAATTGAAAGAAAAATTGCTCTCCAAGAGAAGCAATGTATTCGGCAATGGAGAAGAGAAGGGAGAGAGAGAATTTTGTTTTGTGTTTCTAAACCCAATTTTTCAAGTCAACACACAAAAGTGTGTATATGTTTTTACCAAAAGTAAAGGCAAAGTGTTGGTGGGAAAAATGGCATTTAATGCCTCCAACCACTTCAATCACTCAAGTTGACACTTGATAGACATGTGATGTAAGTTGGTGGGGCCCCACTTTAATTCAAAATTCAAGTGGCTTGTTCCACACACTTCGGGCTCGGGTTCGCTTAATCCGATTAAACGAATTTTCCGTCGCAACGTAATTAAATCTAATTTAATTAAATAATAATGCCTAGCAAAATTATTACGGAAGTCGCTTACGACTTAATTCTAAATTAATTCATTCGCTCGAATTAAAATCCAATTTTAATTCCGTATTGAAATCTAATTTAAATTAATATATCTAATATTATTTTAGCCCAATTAAATAAATTAAATAGTAAAATCCAATTTCACTATTAAATTTACTTTTCCGATTAATTTCAAATTAATCGCGTTCTCTCTTCTCGACGAATTAATCCCAGATAAATTCTCAACGTAATTAATCCCAGATTAATTCTTTCTCTGTTAATTAATCCCAGATTAATTTATTACCGTAATCAATCCCAGATTAATTTTCTCTCTCATAATTAATCCAAGATTAATTTTTCGTTCGAGTGAAATCTCAACGATGAATCTTGGGAAGCGACCCAAGAGATCCCTGGATATGTTGGCAGTAAATATGGTCATCAGACTATCATCATCTCCATATTACTGAAGTGATACTTCCATCTTGACATCACATCCAATACACTACGATTCTCAGTATACCCAGAAGAGGCGTACACAGAACCTGTTAAAGCCCCGGACGACCAAAACCAAACCGGTTAATTCTGGTTTGTTTTCGGTTCCACAATAAAGTTGAATCAGAACCCGAACAGAACCGTTCGGTTCCGGTTCCGGTTCCATTCATTTTTTTTGTTTTATTAAAAATAAAAAATTGACATTTATAAATCAATATAATTTAAAATTATGAATTTGAATTTATATAATACACTAACATTACATAATTACATTAAATTAAAAATAAAATTATTATCTAAAAAAAATTAATTTTATTATATAAATTCAAACCGGTTCCAACCGGAACCTTACGGTTCCGGTTGGAACCGAATCGGTTCGGTTCCATTTCGGTTCATCGGAACTGAAATCGGTTGGAACCGGAACCGTCTGGTTCCAACCGGTTCGGTTCCAGTTCCGAACCGGAACCTTGGCCGGGTCTAGTGTCTCCCACTACTTTACGTAATACCGTGATCCCCAATGGATAATGAGAATTCAATAATTAAATTGAATTCCATAGTGAGAGTATGATCCCATGAATATATTTCGACTCACAGCTTTGGCACGATCTCGCCTACGTATATTCATTAGGTAGACAACTCTTTGTCAATCACTCACTAGTGACTCCTGGTTTTGGTCCTAACCGTTTCTCATTATGACAGCTTTGACACGTTCACAATGAGGCGTAACAAGGCTTCACTTGTCAATGACAAACTCAAGCTACCGATTGTTGGAGTTTCTAGGTGTGCCAAGATCTTAATTAAGAAAGAAATAAGTGTGAATACATCAAAGTTGAGTTGCGGAATACTTACTTTGATCGGATATGAGAAGCTTCGATGAACAAAAGTTTTCCTCTTTGTTGATGAAGCATTCGGCCATGCCCAAAATTTGGCTCCATGATTTTCGGCCATCATCATTTGTTGGTTCCAAGCTCCAAGCTTTGTCAATGGTGATTCCATGATCACAAGTGAGTTTCCCTATCACCTTGGATGACTCATTGGATGTGCTAGCACCTTAGAAATTTCGCCACAAAATTTCCTTATCTTCCTTACTTATCACGGCCAAGCCAAGTCTTAGAAGAAAATGGCACCAAGTGCCAAAATGGGAGAGATAGAGAAGAAAGGCCTCTTGGCCGAATACATTAGGGAGAGAGAGAGATGTGTTTCAATTTTTTTCTATTAAGTAACTGATTTCAAAAACAATTACCTTTTACAAATATCAAAAGTTGGTCAAATATCAATCACAAAGTCAAGATTGTGTGAAAGACAAGCTACCAATATTCCAACAACTTCTATCAACTAAAAGTGATAAAGTTGACTAGTGATTTGACGCATGATGTGACTTGTGGGCCCCACTCGATTCGAAATGCGAGTGGGCCCGCAAACACTCTCGGGCTCGGGTTCGCTAATTCCAAATTAACGAATTATCCGTTGCGACGTAATTAAATCAAATTTAATTAAATAATTATGCCTAGCAAAATTACTATTCATGTCGCTAACGGATTAATTCTAAATTAACTCGTTTGCCCGAATTAAAATTCGATTTTAATTCCGCGTCGAAATCCAATTTTGTTTAATATACTGAATATATTTTTTATCGATTAATTCCAAATTAATCGTTCTCTCTCTTTAAATAATATTTTATCCCAGATAAAATATCTCCGTAATTCATCCTAGATTAATTTTCTCTCTCATCTAATTAATCCCAGATTAATAAAGTGCGAGTCATACGTCATCGGTGAATCTTCGGAAAGCGACCCACGAGATCCCCGGATATGTTGGCAGTAAATCCGGTCGTCGAACTATCCGAACACGTATGTACATAGTACTACGTTTTTATCGATTTACAAGACAAGGTTGGCTTCTAGCAAAGCGCCATGCCTACCCAATTCTCCAGAAATATACTTATAGGAATAAGTTATCTATATCAGGCGTAGTATACGTAGTATTGCGTATTTCGATCCAGTATCAGATGTCACATGATAGGCCTGGGGCTGGAATTGTGTCTGCCCTGTACGAAGCACATATCAGATCTCTTGTAACTAGTCTCTATAATCGGATATACATAACCTAGTCATAATATCCCGATAGCTGCAGCATTTAAGAGCACCAGTCCCGTATCCTACGTGACCATCATCTCCACTATGACTGGAGTGATACTTCCATCTTGACATCACACACAACACACTACGATACTCAATATACCCAGCAGAGGCGTACACAGAACCTGTTAAAGCCCTGGACGACCTAAAACCAAAGTATATTGATTGTCGCAAGTATTAGCGGTGCAAGTCTCAGGTTAAGACCAAATACACCTACCCTGATTCGGACTTCCATAGACACATAGTCATACTACCAATGGAATTCTGAGGGGTCTATCCAGAGCGAAGCTGTTTTCGTACCATCGGTAAACACAACCTCCTATTACACTTGCATGAGTATCCTATACCCAAATATATGAGAACTATACAGTTTTTCCCTCACAACGCGCACAAGTGTAATACTAGTCTTTTTCGCATTATCGATGTCCAATCTCGATAATACTCTGACTAGGGATATTTAATTATTAAACCTTCATGGATTGATGTTGTCTCATATCATCTCAATCCAGGAACTAATCATATGGACCTTATATCATTTATACATCTTGGTGATCTAATCATAAATGATAAAAGGGCAATTTCCTTTGTCATATAGTTAATTTGTACAACAACACCATGATCTATAAAAATAGTGACGCTATGGGTCATAACTGTCCAACAATCTCCCACTTGGCCTATAGCCAGTCACTCGAGTGTCTTACACCCGAACTATGTACGGTTCGCTCAAATTTCTTCTGAGGAAAGGCTTTTGTCAGCGTATTTGCATGATTATTATCAGATGTGATTTATACGATCATCACATCGCCACGATGTATGATCCGAACGAATAAGATGAATAGTCGAAGTATGTATCTGGATCGTTGATGAGACCATAAATTCTTTAGCCTGTGTTGTAGCCTAGCTCAGCTGCTAACAGAACTATATCTAATCTAATTAGATTTATTATCGACCAAAATGACTTCTATTGCTACCTCAGCTGCAGCAATAACCCGCATTTGTTGTTTATTCGGTAACAATATCTTGCTTGGAAGATTTCCAGCTCACTGTTCCGTTATTCAAATTGTATAGTACCGTTGTTACGACTTATAGTCGTTTTGATCGGTTAGGAAACTTGCAGCAGAGAACCCAGTCACTTCAAGTTCTCATTCTCCATAGTTTAAGACAGCATCTTTAGTTCATCTAAGATACTAAAGGATGTTCTTAACATTAATCCAGTGACCATCACTAGGATTGGCCTGATTGTGAATCCATATGCTCAAAGCGTATGAGACACCAGGTCACGTATATTTATATTAATGTACGAGTTCTCAGAGAGTGTCAACAACTTTTTGATCTATCCCAGTAGATCTTTATTCCTAGAATAAAGGTTGTTTCTCCCAAGAATTCCATGGAGATTTGCATGAAAGACAAGCTTTCACCGATTGTTTTATGGGAATATCATTTCCAAGAAATGACATATTATCATTATTTAGGACGTTCACTGTCAGTGCGCTCCCACTAACCTCCTTATATACACAAGAATCATTTTCGTTTTGAATTAAATCATATACCATTATGATTACATCAAAATGATAGTTCCGAGAACCTAATGCTTGCTTCAATCCATACATGGATCGAATAACCTGCAAACCGTGTTTGCTAGTTTTTGTACGAAAAAACCGTCAGGATGTTGTAAACATCCTCCAAAAGGTTTCCTTTTTTGGAAAGCAATTTCCCGTTCAGCTGTCATATTTCATAAATGAAACATGCAGCATTAGCAAGCATTATCCAAATGGATTTACCGTGGCAACGAGTAAAAGGTTTCGTCGTAATCGACACAATGTTGATAACGATACCTTTTCGCTACAAGCTCAGCTTTGTAAGTTGGTATGTTGCCTTCCATGTATGTCTTCCTTGAAGACTTATATAGTACCAATAGGCGCAATGCTTTGTGGTACATCAACTAGTATCCAAACATAGTTGGTATACATGGAATCCATTTCGGATATCATGACACCTTGCCATAATAGGGAGTCGATACCTTATATCACTTCCTCATACGTATTCAATTGGTATTCCTCTATAAGATTGACATCTTTATGAGGTGAGATCAGAAACCCATACCCCAGGTTTTTTTCTAACTCTCTCCGACTTACGTGGTTCTTATGTATTCGAAGATTATTGGTATAGTTTCATCCTTGATGAACTATTTGTGTTCCATTAGGAATCGGTGCCTGGAATAGTATTACTCCGATTTTTATCGAGTTTTACTATCCTCCCACTAACCACTGCATATAGGTATTCCTCTTAGGAAAACTGCATGGAGAGCAACAATTACATTGTTCTCTTGTGAGTTGTATAAGTACTATACTTAGGTTTCCTAGGATAACCTACAATTTAGGCACTTATTCAATTTGGGTTTTAGTTTGGTATCATCCAAACGTATGCCTAGCATTCCCAAATCTTCTGGAATGAGAAACACGGTTTCTTTCCTATTCATATCTAATATGAAGTCTGTCAAACAGATTTTATGGAACCTTATTCAAAATAAGTTCTGCACTGTTAATGCGTATCCGTTTAAGGAAATGGTAGCTCAGAGCGACTCATGATTAACCTTATCATGTCCAACAAAATTCGGTTTCTCCGTTTCGGACACACCGTCAAATGACGTGTTCCGGGAGGAGTCCTCATTGAAATAATACTATATCTTCCAAGTATATTAAAACTTACTTCTTAAGTAATTTCATCGTGGTCTAACCGTGATGGTTTAATACTTTAGCCGATCTGTTTGTCTACTTCGTGTCGAAACTTTAAAAGTTTCCGATTCGTGTTTCAAAAGAAACACATAACCATAACGCGATGCCACATCAGTAAAGGTCACGAAATATTCATATCCACCTCTAGCCTAGCTAGATATGGGCCCACTTACGTCACTATGAACGATGGCTTACAGATCGGTGGCACTTGCACTTTTTACCAAGTAAAGGTGTTATAGGGCATTTTGCCCAATAAACTAGATTCGTAGACTTTATTTTGATTAGAATCAAATTTTTCCTAGTACCACTCTTCAAAGTGCGGATATACGAGTCTTGTTTAATGTGTCCCAGACAACAATGCCACAATTAAGTTTCAACTAATTATTTTATCAGTTTGAGCTATTTGTTTGTCATGTTATATACGTTTGAGATTTATTTATATTCAAAATATAAATTCTTATTCACATCTAATGTGTTTATCTCAATATCATCCTTATATAATAAAACATTTAGTGTTCTAGGATATAAAGGTACATCCGCAACATATTGAACACTGATATAGAGATAATATTTCTAGTCAAACTAGTTACATGGTAACAGTTTCTATTTAATTTAAGTACACACCGAAGGGTAGTTCCTAAACTTAGGTATCTACGGTTAAAAACAGCGACTTTCATCCCGTTTCCGATTCGCAGATAACTCTCAAATGAAGTCAGTATCCTGCTCATAGCAGATTCTACACATCAGTACATATTTATGTATCACACTACGTATCTAAAATCCAATTTTAATACTAGTAGTGAACATATTTATGACAAACATATTTGAAGTTAGAGCCTTGCCCCGTCTTCGGTTCCTTCATGTCTGCCTTGTCCATACGGCAGTCACTCTTCAGTGAGCCTGTTTGCCACAATTTAGGCAGACATCTTGGGATATGTCATTTATCTTCCCAGAAGATTATAATGATTTTGCCTTTGCCACTTTTCCACATCTCAGAAGCCTTTGGCCAAGCCTCGGCTTTCTGGGATGTCGAAATAAGATGTGCCTTTGCGCTACTTGCCTTATTGCAAACTTTGGCTTTGTCTCCTAGAGCATAGTCCATTAACTCTCCAAGAGTTACTATTGCAATTTGTACTTCTAAGATCTAAGGATAGATCTATGAAGATCCTTCAATTTCATTATCATACTATAAGGATCTAATCCTTAGTTCTGAATAAGAAATTAATGAGTCTATTTGGCAAGCTTAATATGGATTAAGCACTAAAGTTATCATTACATGAATCTTCCAAAGATCATGCTCTACTATTTGCTCAACTCCGGGCTTAGGCCTAAGATGTTATTTTATCAAATAAAGTAACTTCTTAGTTTTCAGGACCATTCTGAAATTATTCCCAATTCGAAAATTAAACCATTTAAATACATTTTCACCAGGATTATGTTTTTAAATGCTATTTCTTTTAATTTTATCTTGATTCTAATAGTCCACTATTTAATCAACGATTTTAGGCACTATTTATTATAATGATTACTATAGTCCACTATATAATCAACTATAATTTAATTGGTTAAATTATATTGATTACTATAATCCAATTATAAATCAACTATAATTTAATTTGATAATTCAAATATATTGATTACTATAATCCAATTATATAATCAACTATATATGAAATAGTTTGAATACAGTCCAACTGTTTATTAAAACAACTATTAAATATTAGTCCAACTAATATATTAATATATTGACGAAAAATTGATTTGAGCGCGTATAGCAAGTAACTAAACGAATTGCAAATCTAATACTTGCCTCCCACTATTTTTCGGCGAGGCTCTAACCCTCCGTTGAGTACTCGGGAAACCGTGTTTCCTAGTGGGCTATGATCCCGTTAAATAGCACACAATCTTGACTTTGGCCAACAAATTGTATTATAATTAACTAGGTAGATCTCTAAGATCAATTGGATCCCATCCAATTCCTAGATCTAGTAGGGGGACATCCAAGTCCGAAACATATATCTTATATATGCCAATATATTGCCTAACCTTTTTCCTCTGAATTAACTAAGCCTTGGCTTTGGCACAACAAACTTAGTGATCCCAGTTAAGCGGAACCCATTGACCATGGAAAGCTTCGTAATCGATGTCGATGGACAAGAAGTGATATTGACTTTGGCCAACAAATCACAACTTGGACAAGACACCGATATGGAATAAAGCCTTCATGATTCAAACACATCCCGAAGGACAAAGGCCTTGACTTTGGCCAACAAACCAATTCCAGTCTTGGATCTTGAGTAAGAATCACTCAATGGAAGGAAAGACGCTTAATATGATGTTGAGGGTTTTTCGCGTGTAATTGGCAACCAATTAATTATATTTGTTAAGGTCTCATCATCATACACCCTTAAACATGCATTCTAAACACATAATAAGGCACGTAATAATAATAATGATATGCGGATGGATACTTAACACATTGTTCCTAGAACAAATCTCTCCATTTCCATTTCTCTCCCGCTAGCACAAGTATTACTTCTACTACCGTTACATACACTTCTAAAGAAACCTCATTACATTGAGGGGAATATTGAGAAAGAAATACAAAGAGTCATGAGAGATAAGGCTGGACACGCGGGTCCAATTAATAAATTCTAAATTTATTACAACATTTCCAAAATTGCCCCACCCTTCTAATATCCATCCTATATACATTTATTCATGCATCGCATCCATGTATTCACACAAAACGTTATATCAATCAATCTAATCCAATTAATTAATCTGAAATTAATGACCATCCAATGTTCAAACAACGATTTGATTTGCGCGAGTCCAACTCGTTTGAGAATAAGTACTCAAAGTACGGATTCATGAATTATATCAAACTACGACATTAAATCCAATTTAATTGTATTTAATACTAATTCATATATTTAATTACAAATTAAATAACTACACTTTATTAATGAGACTTTACGACTTAGATTCTAAATCTAGTCTAAACGGGTCTCAAAGCCCGATAACATCCAATGTCCTTTAAATTAAAGTCCAATGGGCTTTCAATTAATTTCTTAAGGCGTGGGCTTTGGCAACCAAAGCCCAATCAAGGAATAACCCCATAGCCTAGAAATTAATTTAGGCCCAATTAAACTTTAAAGGCTCAATAGTCATATTTGGACTTTATGGATATGGTTTTGGGCCCAATTGGATCCAACCACTTAACCTAAACCATACTTGGCCCAACCAAGCCCATTAAGCCCAAATACAACTTTACAAGCCCAATTCCAAATTTGGCCCAACTAATTAAATTACCAAAATTCCAAATTCCATAATTAATTACCTAAATTGTATAGCCATAACAAATCACATAATAAACTCATTTCCAAATCATCAATTTACAAAACTAATCATGCTTTAACAGTTTCAATTCATGTCCAACACAATTGAAACAAATCAACATCATTTCATGCTTCCTTACTCACGGCAATTTAGGGTTTTCCTATGTCCGATTCCGTTCCAATCGAATTGAAACTTAAATCAACATTTCCCAAGTCATTCCAACTCATCCAATGATTCAAACAACAAAAATCACCATGATATTAGGGTTCATTGGTATTCGGCCAAGCCAACCCAATTTGGGGGAAAATTGTTCCAAATCATTTTCATGAAATTGATCATATCCAACTTCAATTAAACATCATTCAAGCATACTCAATCAAACAATTTCATCAAATCATGCTCAAATTGATTTTACCCAATTTAACCCTAAGTAAATTTCATGCTTAAACCAAGGCTCTGATACCATTGTTGGAGTTTCTAGGTGTGCCAAGATCTTAATTAAGCAAGAAATAAGTGTGAATACATCAAAGTTGAGTTACAGAATACTTACTTTGATCGGATGTGAGAAGCTTTAAAGAACAAAACTTTTCCTCTTTGTTGATGAAGCATTCGGCATGCCCAAATTTCGCTCCATGATTTTCGGCTCATTTTCGCCATCATATTTGTTGGTTCCAGCTCCAAGCTTTGTCAATGGTGTTCAATGCTCACAAGTGAGTTTCCCTATCACCTTGGATGACTCCTTGGATGTGCTAGCACCTTAGAAATTTTGCCACAAAATTTCCTTATCTTCATTGCATGTCTCGGCCAAGCCAAGTCTTAGAAGAAAATGGCACCAAGTGCCAAAATGGGAGAGATAGAGAAGAAATGCCTCTTGGCCGAATACATTAGGGAGAGAGAGAGAGATGTGTCTCAATTTTTGTGTATTAAGTAATTGATTTAAAAAACAATTACCTTTTACAAATATCAAGAGTTGGTCAAATGTCAATCACAAAGTCAAGATTGTGTGAAAGACTAGCTACCAATATTCCAACAACTTCTATCAAATAAAAGTGATAAAGTTGACTAGTGATTTGACGCATGATGTGACTTGTGGGCCCCACTCGATTCGAAATGCGAGTGGGCCCGCAAACACTCTCGGGCTCGGTTCGCTAATTCCAAATTAACTAATTATCCGTTGCGACGTAATTAAATCAAATTTAATTAAATAATTATGCCTAGCAAAATTACTATTCACGTCGCGAACGAATTAATACTAAATTAACACGTTTGCCCGAATTAAAATCCGATTTTAATTCCGCGTCGAAATCCAATTTCGTTTAATATATCGAATATATTATTTTATCGATTAATTCCAAATTAATCTTTCTCTCATTTTAAATAATATTTATCCCAGATAAAATATCTCCGTAATTAATCCCATATTAATTTTCTCTCTCATCTAATTAATCCCAAATTAATAAAGTGCGAGTCATACGTCATCGGTGAATCTTCGGGAAGCGACCCATGAGATCCCCGGATATGTTGGCAGTAAATCCGGTCGTCGGACTATCCGAACACGTACGTACCTAGTACTACGTTTTTATCGATTTACAAGACAAGGTTGGCTTCTAGCAAAGCGCCATGCCTACCCAATTCTTTAGAAATATACTTATAGGAATAAATGATCTATATCAGGCGTAGTATACGTAGTATTGCGTATTTCGATCCAGTATCGGATGTCACATGCTAGGCCTGAGGCTGGAATTGTGTCTGCCCCGTAAGAAGCACATATCGGATCTCTGGTAACTAGTCTCTATAATCGGATATACATGACCTAGTCATAATATCCCGATAGCTGCAGCATTTAAGAGCACCAGTCCCGTGTCCTACGTGACCATCATCTCCACAATGACTGAAGTGATACTTCCATCTTGACATCACACCTAACACACTACGATTCTCAATATACCCAGCAGAGGCTACACAGAAACTGTTAAAGCCCTGGATGACCTAAAACCAAAGTATATTGATTGTTGCAAGTATTAGCGGTGCAAGTCTCAGGTTAAGACCAAATACACCTACCCTGATTCGGACTTCCATAGACACATAGTTATACTACCAATAAAATTCCGAGGGGTCTATCCAGAACGAAGCTGTTTCCGTACCATCGGTAAACACAACCTCCTATTACACTTGCATAAGTATCGTATACCCAAATATATGAGAACTATGACGTTATGTTCTCACAATGCGCATAAGTGTAATACTAGTCTTTTTCGCATTATCGATGTCCAATCTCGATAATACTCTGACTAGGGATATTTATTGATTAACCTTCGTGGATTGATACTGTCTCATATCATCTCAATCCAGGAACAAATCATATGGACCTTTCATCATTTATATATCTTGGTGATCTAATCACAAATGATAAAAGAATGGAGAGGAACCTTGGGAATGAGGATGGGCAACTCCAAGAATGGAGATGAACCTCAGGAATAAGGATGAAGAACTCCGGGAATAGAGAGGAACCTCGGGAATGAGGACAAGCAACGCCAAGAATGGAGAAGAATCTTGGGAACGAGGACAAGTAACTCCAAGAATGGAGAGGAACCTCAGAAATGAGGATGAGCAACTCCAAGAATGGAGAACAACCTTGGGAATAAGGACGAGCAAAGAGCCTCGAGAATGAGGATGGATCAGGTAAGTAAAAATGCAAGCATGACTTTTATAGGGTTGTCACTGTCACACACTGCACAAGCCCCATCAAAGTGGGGGCAACTGTAGACACTGTATTTTTGCATGAGCCCGATGATGAGCCTCGATGGAGCACTACCTGAAAAGTTACGAAAGTTGCGAAAAATGAATGTCGGAACGAAGGAAAACCTTTAAAATTAGCACCTCATCAGATTCAGACTCACTAGCCAGCCTCGGATTCGCTCAGTCAGCTTCTGCATCAAACCTTTGCTGGCGTCAGTCCATTATCCTCATCCTTAGCCTTGGAAAAGCCTAAAACCCCATGCAATCGGCCCATCCATCCTCTGAAAATGCGGCCTATCCATAATATTCCCAAATATGATAAGATCTCCTTAGTTATGAGAACATCAACACTTTCCAATTTAATGAGATTTTGGGATCCCATCCTTACCAATTTAACAAGTCTCTATAATCGGATATACATGACCTAGTCATAATATCCCGATAGCTGCAGCATATAAGAGAACTAGTCCCGTATCCTACAGACCATCATATCCACTATGACTGGAGTGATAATTCCATCTCGACATCACACCCAACACACTACGATTCTCAATATACCTAGCAGAGGCATACAAAGAACCTGTTAAAGCCCTGGACGACCTAAAACCAAAGTATATTGATTATCGCAAGTATTAGCGGTGCAAGTCTCAGGTTAAGACCAAATACACCTACCCTGATTCGGACTTCCATAGACACATAGTCATACTACCAATGGAATTCCGAGGGGTCTATCCAAAGCGAAGCTGTTTCCGTACCATCGGTAAACACAACGTCCCATTACACTTGTATGAGTATCTTATACCCAAATATATGAGAACTGTGCCGTTATGCCCTCAAAACGTGCACAAGTGTAATACTAGTCTTTTTCGCATTATCGATGTCCAATCTCGATAATCTCTGACTAGGGATATTTAATGATTAAACCTTCGTGGATTGATACTGTCTCATCTCATCTCAATCCAGGAACTAATCATATGGACCTTCTATCATTTATACATCTTGGTGATCTAATCACAAATGATAAAAAAGCAATTTCCTTTGTCACATAGTTAATTTGTACAAAAACACCATGATCTATACAAAAAGTGACGCTATGGGTCATAACTGTCCAACACCGATGTAGTATTGACAGCTTTGGCACGTTCAGGATTTCAATTTTCACTTGAGTTTGTCCAGTATCAATAAACATACGGTATGGATAATAATCCTATAACCTACACACTCACAACTTTGGCACTATCTCGGATGCAGTTATAAAAAGACGGACCAAGAAACATGTATCTAATACACGTTACTTTATAGCCATATTTAAAAGCGGGGATTTTCCTCTGGAAGCTACAATCTACATCAAATGGAGAATTTTAATCTAATCATTTTCTAAACATTTCAATTCTACCTTAGAAAATATAACACAATTTAACTATTAAATTTCAGTTATATTTTCGTTAGTGTACAACGAAAAGTAAAGAAACATATATAGATTCCATCCATGTGCGAACAATAAAATTGGATTAAATATCAAATATAAAGCATGAATAATGTAATGGATGAAGCATCAGACCCACTCTGATACTATTTTTGTTGGGTTTTTGGGTGATGGGCGCAACGAAAGCGCGGTTCTGGCGAAATCGTATTTTAAAACATTTTCAAAATACCACATAAATTATTCAATAACTAATTTGAATAATTTATTCAAAAATTCACCTAAATCTATTTATTCAATATCAAATATTGACATAAATAAGGTTGAAACATCGCGATACTTTTATGAAAACTGTTTTTTTTCGAAAAAATGACGCAAAATATATTTTTGAACGAACCGACTCTCCGAAATTTATAGGGACTGCCCAAGTCAGCCCCAATAGTGTCAGGACAGTTCATGGGATTCCTGAACAGTGACAGATTCACTGTTTGGGCAGCCGTCACCCGGTAACACTGTTTTTGGCCGTTTTCACTTATTTCAACTCGGAAACAATTTCCGGCAATTGTTCCAAACTCCCAAAACACATCCAATACATTAATATAACATCAAATACATCAACATATGCACTGAATTTACAGATCTGATCCAGAACATAAAAATAATAATTTTCATGATTTAAATCAAATTTTTAGCAAGATTAATCTAATTAATCCAACACCCATTCAAAGCCACCACACATGAAGAAATCTAGAACAATTCTAGGCATGATAAGAGTGGTTATCACACTCTATAATGGTAACAAGGTTGTCCAACAACAAATTGAACTCAATTTACTATAATCAAGTTCAATATACATTAACAAATGCTTAAACACTTCCAATTCACCATCTAACATCAAAAGCCCCAAATTTATAAAAGAAAGAAACCCTAGAATCAAACTAGAAAATCAAGAACAAGAAAAAAGTTTCCAAAGCTTAAGGGAATATAAGATTACCTCTAATTTTCATTTTTCCTAAGCATTTCTTGATTTTTTTTTCTTTATTTTCTTCATGATTTCTTGAAACCATATCTGGGAGCTTTTATTTTTATCTTGTTTAGCCATTGATGGATGATGAAAGAAATGAAACAATTTTTTTAATTTATTTCCTTTCATGACCCACTATAAAGGGTAAAATGGGGATTTTGGGAATTTAATCAAATTAAATACTAATTAACTTTATGTAAACCATTCAAATTAGCACACATAAAGTATAATTAAGTCATGCCATGTGGTCCAATAATAATTGGACAAATTCCATAATATTTATGAAAAAGTTTGACTAATTAATTATTGAAATATTTAACAATTAAATATTCAAATAATCAATTAATGTAATTATTATTATATATGTATTTTTATTTACAATAAATAATAAATACATATATATATATATATATATATATATATATATATATATATTATATATATATATATATATATATAATATATATATATATATGGCATGTGTCAAAATCTCATTTGACGAATAATTAACGTGTATCTAATCGTATTATGTATCAAATACAAATACATAA
The DNA here is from genome assembly GCA_019454045.1 of Zanthoxylum bungeanum. Lineage (NCBI taxonomy): Eukaryota > Viridiplantae > Streptophyta > Magnoliopsida > Sapindales > Rutaceae > Zanthoxylum > Zanthoxylum bungeanum. The sequence continues at coordinate 36,672 of SKCR01031492.1, read as the reverse complement.
TAATTACGATCAAACAAATCCCCTAATGCATGTGTTATCGTTTAACTGATTAAACGATCCGAATTAACTCATTTAATCCGGTGAAGTATTATGAATAATCAGTATTATACATTTCGAGTTTCCCAAGTGCTCAACGAGTACACTTCATATTGTGGGACTCTCTAAGTTTAGGTTTATCCATCACGAAATCCAATTTTGTGTCCATAATCCACATACTCATGGATTATGACGACCACAGATAATCTCACTAAACTATGCAAGCTGAGGTCATTGCATACGTATAATCCCTCCGTCGCATGCCATCCATATTAGACATGGGATATTGATGAGAACGTCAAATCTGTTTGGTATAATGTAGTCGACTTTCAATTTACGATCTCTAAATAACACTCGGAACTGATTTCCACGACCATGGATTTACTAGATCATAAACAAGTGTTGGATGCCTATGCCCTGTACACAAGACTGACGGATCCTATCTTAATACGCACTAGATATCATGAGCATCAGTCCACACCCAACGAACAATGGGAGGTCTGATCATGAATAGATCGGTGACGTGACTGCCATCAAAGTATAGAGGATAACTCATATATCCCACTTTGGCATCTCAAGTCGAAGGACCACTATGCTTGCTCAACTCGAGAAGGTTCCTAATGACATTGGTGTACCATCTATTAGGAAACCTTCAGTGAGTCATTCAGTGTCTTATCAAATAAATACCTACATGTCTATATGAGTCTCCCGAGACTCATGGTTCACTGGGATAAACCATCGGACCAAGTCATGATATCTGACATGTACTTGTATCAGCGGATTTTACTAACTGACCCGTGTTAGTAAATCTTGACCGGGAACTTTATTTAAGGATATACAACTAATAGTGCGCTTCCCAATTTCAATTAAAAACTAAGTTATAACTGTGCACTATATTGTAAATCCTAGGGTCTTTGTCTAATATACACGTATAACTAAACCAGATTTAGTTTCGATCTAATTGTAATTAGATATCTAATCGTAATTAGATCGAATAAGTGTATAATAGACAAGGGTGCTACCATTAAATTAGTAATATTATGGAAAATTAAATTGCTCGTATTCATGAATTGAAAATAAATACGATCCGGATTGGCACTCCGAGCACCAACCCTAACAATATGTTGATACATTAATCAGCTTAGTTAAATTATGATATTTAATATTACAACTCACATGCTAATTAAGTTCCCGATCATAGATTATCCACAGGAATCGCAATCTCCTTCGATAAGGGGTCCAATGCTAGCCAGATTCAAAAACTGTGAGTGGACACCTCTTTCGTCAAGATGATTTTGTTTATTGATTTATTTGTTCTTTATAAATTGAGACTTACTTTTTCCAGTACATAGGGCGCTAGCCATGATTTTTTACAGTTATTTTCAGATAATAGTGATTTAGAAAAGAAATGTTTTTAGAAAACGTTAGATACGGATTTGAGATTTAAATCATGGTTTTTATGATTTTGGGGCATGAAGGAAAAACTCACCCCAGTATGTAACTTATACAGAGATGGAATTGATGGGCAGAGGACATGTGCACATGTAGATGATTGAGGGGATGGCAATACGTAACGCCCTCAGATCCTAGAGCAGGGTTAGGGGGACGGCGATACGTAACGCCCCTAGACCCTAGTTTCAGAGCTTGGGTGGTAGCATATATCCGCACCCCTAGTTCTAGTTTTGTGGCTTGGGGGACGACGATACGTAACGCCCCAAGACCACCAGTTTCAGAGACAATAGTGGCATGTTTTGAGGGATGTCGATACGTAATGCCCCAAAGTCATGGATTTGCATTGCTGGCTATAGTTAGATGTATGGGTGGACGGCGATGCGTAACGCCCTCATACGTCAAGATTTTTCAAATACAGAGTAGTTAACATTGATCAGATTTTCAGTAAGCAGTTTTTCAGAAAATCAGATTTTTATAATAGTTTTCAGAAACCAGAGTTTCAAAAGAAGTTTTTAGAAAGACAAGTTTTATAAAAGAGATTTCAGATGAAATTTTCAGAAAAAGAGTTTCATATTTTGATTTCAGAACTAAATGATTTTATTGCAGCATTTCAATTTTATAGTCGACTCACTTAGATCGTATGACGATCTAACCCCCTTGTAGGTTTTCTTGGAGGACGAGCTTTGGAAGATGGATACTGATGCAGTCACTAGGGTTGGAGTCCACCAGTTCGAGTCATAAAGAGTGAGAGTCCAGTCAGGTCAAATAGAAGTCATAAGTTAGTTCTTGATTATGTGTCAGTCATTGTAAAGATATGTGTATTTATGTTTTCACTAATTAAAGTTAGTTTGCTTGTTCAGTTGTTAATTTGCGCTATGAACCCATACTTACGATAAATAAATTGAGAAATGAGTAATAGTATTGTTATGATTTTTGAGTCAGAGGCTACCGGTAACATCTCCCGGATTGAAGATGTTACAAAGATGGTATCAGAGCACGGTTCTAAGGAGTCATTGACTACATTGGGTAGAGTGTTGGGGTCTTGTATACATAGTATGTCCAAGATACTAGTATGCGGGGCACTACCTCTCCAATATCCAATCCTCGAGTACGTCCTCAAGATCAATAGATAGGTTGGTAAGCTTTCCTAGATCATTCGAATAGTATTCCTTACGAGAACAATTATTCTCTAGATCCAAGTTAGGAATCTTCTTGAAGATATTTGGCCTATTATCAGAAGTACAAGCAAGCTATGAAACCATATGGTAAGATTTTAAGAAAAGTACCCACGGGAGTGGAAGATGAGTTATAAGTAAGAAAGAGAAGATGTATATAAGCTTAAAATAGATAGAGACAGAGAAGTAAAAGACAGAAAGAAATAAAAAAATTTAAAGATATCCACCCAAAAAAGGAGAAAGGGAGAGAGAAAGCTAGAAGAAGAATAAGAAAGGGTATATGAATGCCTAAGTGATCAGAAGTAAGAAAGAAAGCGATACGGAATCAGACTAGTACAGAAACCCATAGTAGCCAAGAGAATAGTAAAGCTCTAGCAAGTAACAGAATTTCCTAGTAGATGTAAGATGCCATCCCTCCTCATAAAAGTTTCCTCCAAGATAATTCAATAGCCACCAAATACTTCGTATAGATAGTAAGCTCCCCTAGTAGCAAGGAAAAAGCCAGCAAGATAACAGAAGTAGGAAATCAAGGTTTGTCTTGAGAGTCACAATGGATCAAGACGCCAAAGAGGATTTAGAGAATTCCCCTTAAACTATCTAGTCTCCGAACCCTCCAGTGACACCAGATAAAGAAGCTGCCCTGACAGAGCCTACCTCATACCCACCTTACATTAGAAGTAGACTCTACCAGGACACAAAGCACCAGAACAAGGATATCGAAACCCATTAAGATATAAGTTGTTTTCCCTAGCCCCTACCAGTATAGATATAGGCGACTTTCATGAGCCAATGACAGTTCATCATAAGGAATGGAAGCATTCAGAAGATTGATCACCTAGAAAGAGATTAAGGAAGATTTGAAGATATAAAGAAGAGAACCTAGCATAGCCCAAAGACTAAGGCAAGGTAGCAAGAGGCTTGCAGTGCTAGTAGAAGTCCACAAGATAGATCAAACCTAGTAGCACCTACAGATTAGCCCAAAGTCAGTAGAGATCTGTGGGAGTATACAAGAATAAACCCGTGAGGTTGGAGGCATTTAAAAGTGATAAAAGTAGAAGTATAGATCATAGAGCTGAATGCCATAACTGAGACTTACAGAAAGAATGAAGAATGAAGATCTAGGAAGAAGTTAGAAGAGCAAACCACCACTAGCCCCAGTAGTATGGCGTAGTGCCAAGAGGTAAAATATGAAGATGATGAGTGGTAATTATATCACTATTTCCCACTCATTTGACTTAATATTTTGTATAGTTTCTTGAGTTTTGTGAATATTTTGATGTGTTTTGTGTTATTTTGTAGATAAATAAAGTTTTAGGACTATCTGGAGGTGATTTGGGGCCAAAATAGTGAAAAACAGACAAAAAGGCATTTTCATAATTTTACGCGTCGCGACGCCTAACATGCGCATGAGCTGCTAACGTGCGCCGGGTCCACAAGTTAGAATCTAAGAAGTTTGACTTTGCTAATGTGTGTCATGCCACGTGTCACCATCACAGCCGATCTGCAAATGCGCGCCGTGCCACGTGTCATCATCTTATGGTGCCGACAATCGCCATCGCCACATGTCGCAATGTATCACTCCATGTGTCAGCCACATCATCGCCATGTCAGTAGAAGACCGAGTCAACGTGCCACGTGACCAGTGCTTACACACGCATATAACGCAAGCGCACGTATCGTTCAAGTAGTATAAAAAGTATCGATCCCACGAGGACTTAATACCTAATCTATTAATTTTATGAGGTCAAATGATTACTAGTATCTAACATGTTGATTGATTGATTTGAAATGGTGAAGATTTTGAATTTAAAAACAAGTAAATAAAATTGCTTGAAAGTAGGTTTAAGAAAATTTAATATTAAAAACTATATAAGGTGTGAATCTTTCCAATATTATTTAAAGATGAAGTGGTTATCTTATAGTTGAGTAAAATATTGACTTATTAACCTGGAACACTAAATTATGTAAAAGCCTCTTCCGATGGTCAACTATAAATATCCAGTATAACCCAATGGAACCATATATCTATGTCAACCAAATTACCTGGATTCATTAAGATTAAGTTCCAATTATGGTTACCCTCCGCCCGACAGGTATATTCCTATCATGTAAGGAAATCTATTAAAGGGTTATCTATCCTTAAGGAAGATCATGGGTTATTGAGTCTAAGGTATTAAACATAAAATCCATTTTCCAAGTTCATTTTAAGTTTACCAGTTCAATTTTATTAATGGCCAGTTAATGAAAAAGCATTAAGATTAAGACTCAATAAATAAATCTTTATAATACCCAAACTATAATCTAACCCCTTATAAACTGGTGATATTGAAATTCATCACAACCCCAGATATCTAACTTAGTTACAACACATAACTAGGGCTAGTAAGATAAAAGACATAGAGTAAAAATGCTGAAAAGTAACTGCGGAAAAGTAAATACTGAAAAGTAAAATAAAATAAAATTCTAAGGTAAAAATAATTATTTTTACTACTACTAATTTAGATATCTCCCATAATATAATATATAAACATGTGATACCATTACCAACCATCCATATAGGCGGTAACCTGATTAAGTCAAATTAAGTCCAACCAGCCATAAAGGCGAAACCAAAATAAACCTGCCATATAGGCGGTAAGAAAATTTAATTACCAACCGACCAATCTGGTGGTATCCTTGCTTAGTCAGGTTTAAACCAGTTTAAAATGAATTACCAACCGACCAATATGGCGGTATCCTTTTTTAGTCAAATTTTAAATAGTGAATATATTATTTTTAAAGGAGATTAATCTAAATAGTAATAGTAAAAGAATTACCTTTCACCATAGCATGGGGAAGTTACCTCCTCATGGTTGAATAGTAAAAACTGTAAAAAATAAAGAAAGTAAATTACTATTATTACATAACGTAATTAAAATTTATTACAAAACTAAAATTTAAAAGAAACTAGATAGAAAAGTCCCTATTTACATCAAAGAAAACAGAGAGAATGGTACATCTGAAACTGAAACCTCGAGCTCAATTTATAGGCGCGGATAGGCTCTGGGCGTCGCGTCACCGGTCTCTTTTGGCATAGCATGCTGATGGCTTGACACGTAGCGATTATGGATAAGGAGATAAGGCGACACGTGGCAAGGCGGCTGAGAGCTCAATTATTATGTTGACGTGGCATGACGTGGCGACACGTGGCGAAAAGGAGTGTTGCACCATATGATTGCGACATGTGGCACGTTGTGATTGGCTGATGATAAGGAGGCAGCCACGTGGCACTTTGACTTGGTCAACCAGTGATGTGGATGATGATGTGGCGATGAGGTGGAGTGACACGTGGCACACGTGGCAATAGTGATTGTCGGCACCGTAGGATGATGACATGTGGCATGGCTGTAGGACACAGAAATAGACGACGCATGCTATTCTAGGCTCGCGACCTAGTTGGGAGTACGGAGTAGCCCGTGGGGGACTAAACCGGAGAATAATGGAGTCTCAGGGAAGTAAATGAAATGAACGCCTTTATTATCATAAAAAAAAGGTTCGAACAAGTAGACAAAACCAATGTCTTTATTAAAAATGCTGGATCAAATAAGCTAGGGAGAACAACTTCATCTTTCGCAGTATCACCTTCTTCCTCGACATATGGTTCTTTACTACTGTTATCCCTTATCTCAATGCAAGAAGCCTGGTGGTTGAGAGTTTGGAGGACAAAGGTTTTGGGTAGGCCGGAATTGATCATATAGGTGGGTAGTGGAATGGAGTGTTAATTAGGTAAGGGATTTCTGTATGTGTTAGGTTGTTCTTTTTCTGGATTGGGTATTTTATGGGAGTCAATGAGGTTTTGGACCTCATGCCTAAAGTGGGTACAGTTGTCGGTGTCATGGCTATTTTCTTGATGGAAGTAACAATACTGGTTTAGGTTTATGTGCGGTGGCACAGGATTTGGAAATGGCCTAGGTTCCAAAGGTTTTAGAAGTTCTTGCATCTTCAACTTTTCAAACACCTTTGACAAAGGTCTTCCAAGATTGGAAAATTGCCTGTTCTTGACGGTAGCGACCTCGGCAGTAGCGGGCTTGGTCTCAGAAGGCCCCCCAAAAGTTCTTCTATTCTGGCCATAAAACTTCTGATTCTCGGCTTCCTCCTCCTCGATATCCATGACAGTCTCCCTCAACTATCGAAAATCAGCAATTATTGAAGTCATCCTCCTCAGCTTACCATAAATAGAGGGCTTGGTGCCCTTGATGATCATTTTGATCTGGTCCTTCTCCGAAGGCCGAGTTTACATCTTCAGAAGCTGGCTTCTCCAGCGATCCACATATTCCCTGAAGCTTTCCTCCGGCTTCTGCTTGATATTCTCCAAGTCACGGAGTGACAAGTCAATCTCCAAATCTGTAACATACTTCTTTAGAAAAGCATCTACCAATGCTCTCCAATCTTCCTTAACCTTTCTTTCAAGGCTATGGTACCACACTACGGGTGCCCCCTCAAGCGACATCACAAATATCTTCTGAACTTGGCACTGTGACAGGCCCACTGAACTCATAACCGAGACATATTATCAGAGATGGACCCTTGGGTCCCCGTTCCCATTGAATTTGGCTATGTCGGGCATTTTAAACTGAGCCGGTAGCTGCTCCTCAAAGGTCATCGCCACATAGTCCAACAAGTCTCCATGTTTACCCCTCATCTTGCGGGTAACCGATTCTACCTGATCACATAGTTTCTGTAATTCAGCCTGAGACCCGGCTATTCTCCTTGCTGCATTCTCGGCCATTTCATCATCAAAGTGGGGATGTCATCCCCCAACCCATTCGGAGGCTCCTCACGCCTCACATTCTCAGAATTTCCCCCAGCACAGGGCACATCCATATTAGCCACAGCAGTAGCCAAGGTTTGTAACTGTTCAATAATCTTGGTGAGACCATTCTCTAACTGATCCATACAGGACACCTCATTCTCTGATTCGTTCATGTTTTCTATCGGTCTCTTGTTGAGTTTTCCCCCTTCCCTAACTCAACGGGTATCTATGATGGCTTTAAAACCATATATTTTCATGTATGCGTTCATATGATGCATGAGATGTATATAATGTATATGTTGGCCCATTATCATTTTAGAGCATTTAACCACACCATTGCGTGGTGCAAACTTGTCCCAGTTGAAAAGGCCCAACAGGTTTACACTTTGCGATAACATGGCTAAACGACTTCAAATGATAAGGGGCCCAAACATAAGCATAAAGAAACAATTTCTATAGAGTGGCCCATCGGTATTTTAGAAAATTTTGGCCCAATTGTCATAGGATACGAACTTGTCCCAGTTTAAATGGCCCAACAAGTTCGCATTTCTGACAAGAAGTTCAAATGAATCTAAATGACGATGGTCCCTAAACACAAGCATAAAGAAACAATTTCTACAGAGTGGCCCATCGGCATTTCGGAAATGTTTGGCCCAATCGTCATAAGATACGAACTCGTCCCAGTTTAAATGGCCCAACAAGTTCGCAATTCTGACAAGAAGTCCAACTGAATCCAAATGATGACGGTCCCTAAACACAAGCATAAGTAAATAATTTCTACTAGTTCTACGACTAAGGTTCACATGCGGGTTTATGGGAGTGCGGACAAAGGCTCTTGCTGACGAAGGATTGCCCACAACTAGGACTCCCCACTCAAGGGTTCGAGCGACCAAGTGAGCGCACCTTTTTTATACCTTAAGGTACGTGCCACCAAATTATGGTGTGTGACTAACTGTCAAAAGGATTTCCATTGTAGATTCCCCAGAGGGAGGGCCGAGCGAACTCTCTTAAAACCCAAGCCCCTTAGGCTCTTATCGCTTGGTGATAGGAATAAACAACGAGTCCTCCAAATTAGTCCATCACAGTAAGCTACGAGTAAATGATTATCTAGGTGCCTTCACAGCTTTTCCTTATAGAAAGGTAGTGAGTGAAGGAAGACACCAAACCATCACCTAGCCTTAATAATGCCTTTGATTAAACCCCCTCAACCCACAATAGACACGGTTAACTTAAAGCACAAATCACAAACATTACAAGATATTATTTCGGGGCCGATTCTCTATCCCCAGTGGAGTCGCCAGACTGTAGGACACAGAAATCGGCGACCCATGCTGTTCTAGGCTCGCAGCCTAGTTGGGAGTACGGAGTAGCCCGCGGGGGACTAAACCGGAGAATAATGGAGTCGCCACCCGGTGTGAACCAGGAAAATGATTTAAGGCCGCACTCACCCCTCGCAATGGAAGACCTCGAACCGTTGGGTTCGGAATAGTCCCTTACTTATGCCATTTGTAATGAAATGATTTGTGCAATAATCTAACCAAGCCTAAGCAACATATATTTCCAAGGATATTCTATTTCTAATCTCACATCCGTAAGTACAAGGCTCATATCTATGTTTGCATATAACCTATGTCCGAATTTGCATACAACCTATTTGCATATAACCTATGTCTAAGCTTGCATGCATAAAGGTAAATTGAAATAACGACAAACATATAATTTCACAAATGCATTACATTGATGATCATGGAAACGCAAATGGAAAATGATTGTACAAACATGCATATTAAAGAGAGGCGATTAAGTGTATAATGTAAAGAGATGACTAAAAAGGCAATTAAGTGCTAAAATAAATGTGCCATGATGCGATACAAAAGAAGATAAACAATAAAGATGAAAGAAACGAGATGCGATATATGCCCACATCTATATAGGACTTCAAGTGTCCGATTAAACGTATCTCAAGTTCAATCGAATGTACTTTGTCCGGCGCGGTAAAATATTGTGGCAAATGTAGCCCTTAGGCTTTCTATCCCTCAAAATGGAGGACCTTGAATCCAACTTGATTTGCCCATGCGCAATACAATATGATGCATGATTATGTAAGGAGATGTCATAAATAAAACGAATAACGGAATAATAAGAGGCGCGACAAAGTATTATCGTAAAAGTAGCCTTTTAGACTTTTCTTTTCTCAAATAGAGAACCTTTAGACCAACATACTAAGCCCATGCGCATCACATTACAATGCATATAAAATAAAGACAACAATATAGGACTTCCCTTGCTCAATTAAACACATCTCACATTCAACCAAACACACTTCGTCTGGCGCGACAAAACTTCGTGGTAAAGGTAGCCCTTTAGGCATTTTCCCTCGAATAGAGGACCTTTAATCCACCCTAGTTAGCCCATGCGCACTAGAATGCAAAATAGAGTAATGATATGTAGAGGGTGAATGACATGATAAAAGGCGCGGCAAAACATCGTGGTAAAGGTAGCCCTTTAGGCACTTTCCCTCGAATAGAAGACCTTACTCCACCCTAGTTAGCCCATGCGCATTACATTACAATGCATATAAAATAAAGACAACATATAGGGCTTCGTATATTTGATTAAACATATCTCACATTCAATCAAACATACTTTGTCCGGCGCGGCAAAGTATTGTCGTAAAGGTAGCCTTTTGGACTTTTCTTCCCTCAAATAGAGAACCTTTAGACCAACATACTAAGCCCATGCGCATTATATCATCAATACAAAAACAAATAATCGAACGGAAATTAAATGGCAGAATATAAAATGCGGATAATTAACAAACAAGATAAAATAAAGCAAAATATGTGCCATTTGCTCAAGTGGTACGTGGAGTTGTATCCCAAGTACAGATCGCACTACCGTCCATTCGGATTTGGATACGGAATTTACGTATCGGTTTCCATCCTATATACCACAAGAGACGACACATTTTCCATTCATTCAAGGGCCACAACATGCATCAACAAACGACTCTCATGCGAAAAAAATAAATAAAACAATTAAAAGATGAATGAAAATAAATAAGAAAAGTTCCCTCAGGTCTAACCTTTTAAATCGTCTCTCGGAAGTACCGTACACGGTCGTCGGAAAGGTTGATGCTCCGTAACTCCTCCGGTTCACCGGTTCAATGTTTTCCTTCGCTGTTTCACTGTTCGGGCTGCTGTTTTCACTCCGTTTTGCTACTGTTTTTGCTGTATTTTTTTGTCACTGCTTTACGGTAATTTAGGGACTGTTTTGCATCTTTTGAAGGGGTATTGGGTTGCGGTTGTTGTCACTATTTTGGGGCAGTTTCTGGGCTGTTTTTAGTGCAGTTTTGGGGCTTTTCAGCGGTAAAAAGGCTGATGTTTTGTGGGTTTTTGGCTACTTTTTTTGCGGTTTTGAGGGGCTTAGTGTTATGGACTGACTTCGTATTGTTGCTCGGTTATAGGGCAGTCTTTAATCGGTGGTTTGTTGTCGGTTTGTGGCTTATTTTGTTGAGTTAGTTTTCTCGGTGAGGTGATGCGTTAGTGGGGTCTTGAGGGGCTATTGTTGTTTGTCGTGAGGTGAATAAGGGCTGCTGTTGAGGGCATGTTGGGGCGTGATAGCTATGTGTGTTCAGTGCGTGAGTGGACTGTGTTGAGGCAGGTTTACTCGGCTAGTAGGGGCATGTTTTGGCAGGTAGTGGGCTGTTGAAGTGGCGATTATGTGAGCTGTGTTGAAGGCTTGGGTACGTGTTCAGGGTGTGATGGCATTGAATAGTGGTTGTGTACGTGTGTGCAATATGTGTGCGTGAAGGTGAGTGTTTGTGGTTACGTGTGTGCCATTTGTGAAGGTGAGTATTTGTGGCTTATGAAGGCAGTGGGTGTGAAGAATAGTAACGTGAAGGCTTGTGAGGGGCTGTGAGGTAGATGAAGATTAGGGTTTAAATTTTTTGTGTGTAATGTCGTGTATGTTGAATGAGAGAAGCCAAAAAAGTTTAGGGTTTGCTTGTGTTTTTATAGAGAGAGAGGGGCGTGAGGGGCTATTAGGATTTTTCTTTGTGCATGGGATTTTAAATAAGGAAACAAATCATGCAAATTAGGGATGGATTTGATTATTTATTTAAAAAGGAAAGGATAATTGTAATTTTGGCGGGGAATTTCTTTAAATTAGGTGAGTGATTTATTTAATTTAGGAAGTGATTTATTTAAATTAGGAATTAAATTTTAATTAGATTTTAATTTAATTTAATTTCAATTTAATTGGTTTTAATTTTAATTTGTGACATGTTTTAATTATTTCTTGGATTGAGCTTGGGTGAGATGGGCTTTGGATGAGTGCTGGTTTTTGGCTAGGTGAATTTTAAAAAAAATGTCCAACAAGCGAACCCGAAGCGAAACGAGCGAATTAAGTCCAATAAAATGTCAATTCTTGACTCTTCCCTTTTGACGTCCGTTTCCCGCGACTTCCACAATTTAAAGAGGTATTGTCTCCATGTGAGACTCATCATCGGGACTCATGCAAAAATACAGTGCCTACAGTCGCCCCCACTTTGATGGGACTTGTGCAGTGTGTGACAATGAAAATCCTATCAATGTTTGTGCAACGAATTTTTACTTACCTAGCTCGCCAGCTGTTGCTTAACTTACTTGTTATCCTGAGATGCTTTGACCTTTGGGCTTTGTTCCCAAACTGTATTGACTATGGGCTTTATTCCCTAACCGTGCTGAATGTGGGCTTTGTTCCCGAATTGTGTTGAGAGTGGGCTTTATTCCCGAGCTGTGTTGAGAGTGGGCTTTGTTCCCCGGGCTTTGCTCCCGAACTGTGTTAAGATAGGGCTTTATTCCCCTAGGCTTTGTTCCCGAACTGTGTTGAGACAGGGCTTTATTCCACTGGGCTTTGTTAAGATGGGGCTTTATTCCCCTGGGCTTTGTTCCCGAACTGTGTTGAGACAGGGCTTTATTCTCCTGGGCTTTGTTAAGATGGGGCTTTATTCCCCTGGGCTTTGTTCCCGAACTGTGTTAAGATAGTGCTTTATTCCCCCGGGCTTTGTTCCTGAATAGTGTTGTAGGGCTTTATTCCACTGGGCTTTGTTAAGATGGGGCTTTATTCCACTGGGCTTTTTTAAGATGGGGCTTTATTCCCCTGGGCTTTGTTCCCGAACTGTGTTAAGATAGGGCTTTATTCCCCTGGCTGTACTGAATGTGAGCTTTGTTCCCTGGGTTTTATTCCCGAACTGTTTCAAGATAGGGCGTTATTCCTCTGGGCTTTGTTCTCGAATTATGTTGAATGTGGGCCTTAGTCCCGGACTGTGTTGAATGTGGGCTTTATTCCCGAACTGTACTGAATGTGTACTTTATTCCCTAGGCCTTGTTCACGAACTGTTTCAAGATAGGGCGTTATTCCCATATGCCTTATTCCCGAACTTTTTTGAAAGTGGGCTTTATTCCCCTAGGCTTTGTTCCCGAACTGTACTGGTGTAGTGGGTCTTCGACCTCAAACTGATGTGGGCCTCGCCCCAAAACTGACACTAATGTGGGGCCTCACCCCCAAACTGGTACTGAGGTGGGCCTCGCCCCTAGACTGATACTGAAATGGGCCTCAACTCCAGACTGATACCGATATGGGCCTCAACCCTGGGACTCGTCCCCAAACTGCTGATGTCATATTGATGCTTATGATTGGCTTTCATTTGCCGCTTTCTCTCTTTCTTCTTCAAAACCTGTAAATACAAAACAAACACAAAACACAAAATTGAATGCAAAATTTGTTACGTGTATGCATGCATGCGTGAATGAGTTTCCCATCCCGTTGGGTTAGGTCTTCCGCCAATTCCCTTGATGTATACTCTTCTCTTCCTTAGGGAAAATATTGTTTTCAATCTACCCACATTGATCGGCTCGGTGAACTCATTTCCTTCCAAGTCCGACAGTCTCACTGCCCCATTTCCCAATTTCTGAATGGATATCATGTTCTTTCTGCTTGTTTCTTCCAAGGACTCCATGTGTTCTAAACATCGCTGAGTATCATAATGCTAGGGTAAATGCTTTTGTCAAATATACTCATGTTACAGGTTGAAAAGACGAGACTCAGGCAAGTAAACGAAATGAACGCCTTTATTATCATAAAAAAAAGGTTCGAACAAGTAGACAAAACCAATGTCTTTATTAAAAATGCTGGATCAAATAAGCTAGGGAGAACAGCTTCATCATTCGCAGTATCGCCTTCTTCCTCGGCCTATGGTTATTTACTACTATTATCCTTTATCTCAATGCAAGAAGCCTGGTGGTTGAGTGTTTGGAGGATAAAGGTTTCGGGTAGGCCGGAGTTGATCATGTAGGTGGGTGGTGGAATGGAGTGGTAATTAGGTAAGGGATTTCTGTATGTGTTAGGTTGTTATTTTTCTGGATTGGGTATTTTATGGGAGTCAGTGAGGTTTTGGACCTCATGCCTAAGGCGGGTACAGTTGTCAGTGTCATGGCCATTTTCTTGATTGAAGTAACAATACTGGTTTAGGTTCATGTGCAGTGGCACAAGATTTGGAAATGGCCTAGGTTCCAAAGGTTTTTGTGTGTAATGTCGTGTATGTTGAATGAGAGAAGCCAAAAAAGTTTAGGGTTTGCTTGTGTTTTTATAGAGAGAGAGAGGGGCGTGAGGGGCTATGAGGATTTTTCTTTGTGCATGGGATTTTAAATAAGGAAACAAATCATGCAAATTAGGGATGGATTTGATTATTTATTTAAAAAGGAAAGGATAATTGTAATTTTGGCGGGGAATTTCTTTAAATTAGGTGAGTGATTTATTTAATTTAGGAAGTGATTTATTTAAATTAGGAATTAAATTTTATTAGATTTTAATTTAATTTAATTTCAATTTAATTGTTTTAATTTTAATTTGTGACATGTTTTAATTATTTCTTGGATTGAGCTTGGGTGAGATGGGCTTTGGATGAGTGCTGGTTTTGGGCTAGGTGAATTTTAAAAAAAATGTCCAACAAGCGAACCCGAAGCGAAACGAGCGAATTAAGTCCAATAAAATGTCAATTCTTGACTCTTCCCTTTTGACGTCCGCTTCCCGCGACTTCCACAATTTAAAGAGGTATTGTCTTCATATGAGACTCATCATCGGGACTCATGCAAAAATACAATGCCTACAGTCGCCCCCACTTTGATGGGACTTGTGCAGTGTGTGACAATGAAAATCCTATCAATGTTTGTGCAATGAATTTTTACTTACCTAGCTCGCCAGCTGTTGCTTAACTTACTTGTTATCCTGAGATGCTTTGACCTTTGGGCTTTGTTCCCAAACTGTATTGACTATGGGCTTTATTCCCTAACCGTGCTGAATGTGGGCTTTATTCCCTGGGCTTTGTTCCCGAATTGTGTTGAGAGTGGGCTTTATTCCCCTGGGATTTATTCCCGAGCTGTGTTGAGAGTGGGCTTTGTTCCCCGGGCATTGCTCCCGAACTGTGTTAAGATAGGGCTTTATTCCCCTAGGCTTTGTTCCCGAACTGTGTTGAGACGGGGCTTTATTCCACTGGGTTTTGTTAAGATGGGGCTTTATTCCCATGGGCTTTGTTCCCGAACTGTGTTGAGACAGGGCTTTATTCTCCTGGGCTTTGTTAAGATGAGGCTTTATTCCCATGGGCTTTATTCCCGAACTGTGTTAAGATAGTGCTTTATTCCCCTGGGCTTTGTTCCCGAATAGTGTTGTAGGACTTTATTCCACTGGGCTTTGTTAAGATGGGGCTTTATTCCACTGGGCTTTGTTCCCGAACTGTGTTAAGATAGGGCTTTATTCCCCTGGCTGTACTGAATGTGAGCTTTGTTCCCTGGGTTTTATTCCCGAACTGTTTCAAGATAGGGCGTTATTCCTCTGGGCTTTGTTCTCGAATTATGTTGAATGTGGGCCTTATTCCGGACTGTGTTGAATGTGGGCTTTATTCCCGAACTGTACTGAATGTGGGCTTTATTCCCTGGGCCTTGTTCACGAACTGTTTCAAGATAGGGCGTTATTTCCCTGTGCCTTATTCCCGAACTTTTTTGAAAGTGGGCTTTATTCCCCTAGGCTTTGTTCCCGAACTGTACTGGTGTAGTGGGTCTTCGACCTCAAACTGATGTGGGCCTCGCCCCCAAAACTGATACTGATGTGGGGCCTCACCCCCAAACTGGTACTGAGGTGGGCCTCGCCCCCAGACTGATACTGAAATGGGCCTCAACCCCAGACTGATACTGATATGGGCCTCAACCCTGGGACTCGTCCCCAAACTGCTGATGTCATATTGATGCTTATGATTGGCTTTCATTTGCCGCTTTCTCTCTTTCTTCTTCAAAACCTGTGAATACAAAACAAACACAAAACACAAAATTGAATGCAAAATATGTTACGTGTATGCATGCATGCGTGAATGAGTTTCCCATCCCGTTGGGTTAGGTCTTCCGCCAATTCCCTTGATGTCTATTCTTCTCTTCCTTAGGGAAAATACTGTTTTCAATCTACCCACATTGATCGGCTCAGTGAACTCATTTCCTTCCAAGTCCGACAGTCTCACTGCCCCATTTCCCAATTTCTGAATCGATATCATGTTCTTTCTGCTTGTTTCTTCCAATGACTCCATGTGTTCTAAACATCGCTGAGTACCATAGTGCCAGGGTTAAATGCTTTTGTCAAATATACTCATTTTACAGGTTGAAAACACGAGACTCAGGCAAGTAAACGAAATGAACGCCTTTATTATCATAAAAAAAAGGTTCGAACAAGTAGAAAAAACCAATGTCTTTATTAAAAATGCTGGATCAAATAAGCTAGGGAGAACAGCTTCATCATTCGCAGTATCGCCTTCTTCCTCGACCTATGGTTCTTTACTACTGTTATCCTTTATCTCAATGCAAGAAGCCTGGTGGCTGAGTGTTTGGAGGATAAAGGTTTCGGGTAGGCCGGAGTTGATCATGTAGGTGGGTGGTGGAATGGAGTGGTAATTAGGTAAGGGATTTCTGTATGTGTTAAGTTGTTATTTTTTCTGGATTGGGTATTTTGTGGGAGTCAGTGAGGTTTTGGACCTCATGCCTAAGGCGGGTACAGTTGTCAGTGTCATGGCCATTTTCTTGATTGAAGTAACAATACTGGTTTAGGTTCATGTGCAGTGGCACAAGATTTGGAAATAGCCTAGGTTCCAAAGGTTTTAGAAGTCCTTGCATCTTCAAATTTTCAAACACCTTTGACAAAGGTTTACCAAGATTGGAGAATCGCCTGTTCTTGACGGTAGCGACCTCGGCAGTAGCGGGCTTGGTCTCATAAGGCCCCCCAAAAGTTCTTATATTCTGGCCATAAAACATCTGATTCTCGGCTTTCTCCTCCTCGATATCCATGACAGTCTCCCTCAACTGTCGAAAATCAGCAATCATTGAAGTCATCCTCCTTAGCTTACCATAAATAGAGTGCTTGGTGCCCTTCATGATCATTTTGATCTGGTCCTTCTCCGAAGGCCGAGTTTACATCATCAGAAGCTGGCTTCTCCAACGATCCACATATTCCATGAAGCTTTCCTCCGGCTTCTGCTTGATATTCTCCAAGTCACGGAGTGACAAGTGAATCTCCAAATTTATAACATACTGCTTTAGAAAAGCATATGCCAATGCTCTCCAATCTTCCTTAACCTTTCTTTCAAGGCTATGGTACAACACTACGAGTGCCCCCTCAAGCGACATCTCAAATATCTTCTGAACTTGGCGCTGTGACAGGCCCACTGAACTCATAACCGAGACATATTGCCAGAGATGGACCCTCAGGTCCCCGTTACCATTGAATTTGGCTATGTCGGGCATTTTAAACTGAGCCGGTAGCTGCTCCTCCAAGGTCATCGCCTCATAGTCCAACAAGTCCTCATGTTTACCCCTCATCTTGCGGGTAACCGATTCTACCTGATCACAGAGTTTCTGTAATTCAGCCTGAGACCCGGCTATTCTTCCTGCGGCATTCTCGGCCATATCATCATCAAAAGTGGGGATGTCATCCCCCAACCCATTCGGAGGCTCCTCACGCCTCACATTCTCATAATTTCCCCCAGCATGGGGCACAGCCATACTAGCCACAGTAGTAGCCAAGGTTTGTAACTATTCAGTAATATTGGTGAGACCATTCTCTAACTGATCCATACGCGAAACCTCATTCTCTGATTCTCTCATGTTTGCTATCGGTCTCTTGGTGAGTTTTCCCCATTCCCTAACTCAACGGGTATCTATGATGGCTTTAAAACCATATATTAGCATGTATGCGTGCATATGATGCATGAGATGTATAGAATGTATATGTTGGCCCATTATCATTTTAGAGCATTTAACCACACCATTGTGTGGTGCAAACTTGTCGCAGTTGAAAAGGCCCAACATGTTTACACTTTGCAATAACATGGCTAAACGACTTCAAATGATAAGTGGCCCAAACATAAGCATAAAGAAACAATTTCTATAGAGTGGCCCATCGGCATTTCAGAAACTTTTGGCCCAATTGTCATAGGATACGAACTCGTCCCAGTTTAAATGGCCCAACAAGTTCGCATTTATGACAAGAAGTTATAAATGAATCTAAATGACGACGGTCCCTAAACACAAGCATAAAGAAACAATTTCTACCGAGTGGCCCATCGGCGTTTCAGAAATGTTTGGCCCAATCGTTAAAAGATACGAACTCGTCCCAGTTTAAATGGCCCAACAAGTTCGCATTTCTTACAAGAAGTCCAACTGAATCCAAATGACGACGGTCCCTAAACACAAGCATAAGTAAATAATTTCTACTAGTACTACGACTAAGGTACACATGCGGGTGTTGGATAATATGACCCATAGCATCACTATTTGTACAGATCATGGTGTTGTTGTACAAATTAACTATGTGACAAGGAAATTGCACTCTCATCATTTGTGATTAGATCACCTTAGATATATAAATGAAGAGAGGTCCATATGATTAGTTCCTGGATTGAGATGATATGAGACAGTATCAGTCCACGGAGAATTAATCATTAAATATCCCTAGTCGTAGTATTATCGAGACTGGACATCGATAATGCAGAATAGGCTAGTATTGCACTTGTGCGCGTTGTGAGGGCACAACGGCATGGTTCTCATATATTTAAGTATAGGATACTTATGCAAGTGCGGTAGGAGGTTGTGTTTCACCGATGGTACGGGAAACAGCTTCGCTCTGGATAGACCCCTCGGAATCCCATTGGTATTATGACTATGTGTCTATGGGAGGCCGAAATCAAGGTAGGTGTGTATAGTCTTAACCTGAGACTTACATCGCTAATACTTGCGATAATCGGTAGACTTTGGTCTTGGTGGTACAGGGCTTTAACCGGTTCTGCGTACACCACTTCTGGGTTTATCAGAGAGTCGTAGTGTATTGGGTGTGATGTCAAGACGGAAGTATCACTTCAGTCATAGTGGAGATGATGTCACACAGGATACGGTACTAGTGCTCTTGAGTGTTGCGCAACCAATCGGGATATTGTGATCAGGTCATGAATATCCGATTATAGAGACTATGTTACCAGACATCCGATATGTGCTTCGGACGGGGTAGACACTTATCCAGCCCCAGCCCTAGCACGTGACTATCCGATACTGGGCCGATACACACAATACATTAGTATACTACACTTGATACAGATCTTAAATATTCTTAAATGGATATGTCTGGAGAATTGGGTAGACTTGGTGCTTTGCTAGGAGTCGACCTTGTCTCGTAAATCGTTAGAACGTAGTACTTGGTACGTACGTGATTCGGATACTCCGACGACCGTATTTACTGCCAACTTATCCGGGGATCTCATGGGTCGCTTCCCAGTGATCCACCGATGACGTATGACTCGCACATTTATTAATCTGGGATTAATTTGATGAGAGAGAAAATTAATCTAGGATTAATTACGGAGATATTTTATCTAGGATAAAATATCGTCTAAAGAGAGAAAACGATTAATTCGGATTAATCGATTAAATTAATATATTCGATATATTAAACGAAATTGGATTCGACGCGGAATTGAAATTGGATTTTAATTCGGGCGAACGAATTAATTTAGAATTAATTCGTTAGCGACGTGAATAGTGAATTTGCTAGGCGTAATCATTAATTACGACGCAAAGGAAAATTCGCTAATTGAGAATTAGCGAACCCGAGCCCGAGTGTGATTGCGAGCGCATTCGTATTTCGAATTCAAGTGCGGCAATGCAAGTCACATCAAGCGTCAAATCATTCGTCGCATCAAGCATCAAATCAAATGTCACTTTGAGTGATGTGATTGATTGATGTGATTGATTGATTGAAAGACACACTCACTTTATTAAAGTAAAATGAATAGTTGATGTGTGTTGTTGGAATAGTGTTTGGTGGTTGTAAAGCATTTACTTTTGATTTTTGATTAATTGATTAGTAATTGTTTAATATATTTTTGAGAAAAATATATAAAGTGATTTTAGAAATCATTTAACAACCCAATACACACTTTCCCTCCTCTCTTTCTCTTTCATTATTCACGCCCAAATGGGCAGTAAAATGCTCACTGGTTTTCTTCATTTTGGGCGTGAGTTTGGGAAGCAATGTGCTTGATTTTGTGGCAAAATCAAGAAGAGCTAGCACTCCGAGAGACTTGCGAAGGTGGTAGGGAGGTTCACCCATGAGTCGGGAACCATTCGACGAAGATTCGAAGCTCAAAACTTGACTCAAAACTGAAACTGTCAAGGCAGTGGACTGCACTGCAGTTGCGTTTTTGCAAGGGAAAAAATCAATTTTTTTTGTTGCCGATTCGTCTCAACCGATCGATGTGAGTATTCCGCTACCTCATTGAGGTATTCACACATATTTTCTTGCTTGTAAATGATCTTGGGACCTAGATAAAACCTAACAATGGTATCAGAGCCTAGGTTCAAGCATGAAAAATATAGGGCTTAAAATTGGGTATTTTGTATTTGAGCATGATTTTATGAAATTGGATGATTGAGTGTGCTTAAATGTTGTTTAATTGAAGATTGATTTGATCAATTTCAAGAAAATGTGTTTGGAACAATTTTCCCCAAATTTGGAGTGTTGGCCGAATGTATGTATAATTTGGAATCCATGGAATTTTTCCATTTTGATTCATTGGATGAGTTATAATGATGAAAGATGATGTTAATTTAAAGTCAATTAGATTGAATTTTGAATTGAACATAAATCCCCAAAATGTATATGTTGGCCGAATTCCATATGCCTTTAATGTCTTGGTAATTTTGATTTTTGATAATTGGATGTATTGGAAATCATTCGGGAAGTTGATTTAATGTCGATTGTGGA
Organism: Zanthoxylum bungeanum; assembly: GCA_019454045.1. Lineage (NCBI taxonomy): Eukaryota > Viridiplantae > Streptophyta > Magnoliopsida > Sapindales > Rutaceae > Zanthoxylum > Zanthoxylum bungeanum. The sequence continues at coordinate 15,885 of SKCR01031492.1, read as the reverse complement.
TTAATTGGATTGAAACCGAATTGGACATAAAATCCCTCCCTTGGCCGAGACCTTTGAGCATGTATATGGGTTTGATTTTTTCATTAATGTGTTGGACATGTGATGATGATGATGAACATGATTAATTGGACTAATTTCGTTTTTAGAAATATTGATTTGGATGATTAATCATGTAATCACTTTAGGTAATTAAATTGCGTAATTGGATTTATGTAATTTACTTATTAATGCCTTAAATTGGATTTGGGCTTCTAAAGTTGTAATTGGGCTTATTGGGCTTGATTTTATCAAGATGGGTTTAGGCCAAATGGATTGGATCCAATTGGGCCCAAACCACTACCATAAAGCCCAAATGTGACTTAATAAACCTTAAAGTTAATTGGGCCTAATGGGCCTAAATTGATTTCTGGGCTTATGGGGTTACTCCTTGATTGGGCTTTGGTTGCCGAAGCCCACGCCTTAAAGAAATCAATTAAAGCCCATTAGACTTGAATTGAATTGACGTTGGACGTTAATCGGGCTTTGAGACCCGACACGATTAAATTTGGAATTTAAGTCGAAAAGGCTTATTAAATAAAGTGTAGTATTTAATTTGGAATTAAATAGTGAATTAGTATAAATACATATTGAATTGGATTTAATGTTGTAGTTTAATTTAATTCATGAATTCGTACTTTGAGTACTTATTCGCAAAACGAGTTTGACTCGAACAAAATCAAATCGTTGTTTGAACATTGGATGATCACATAATTATCAGATTAATTAATTTGATTAGATTGATTGATAGCATGCTTTTGTGTGAATACGTGGTTGTGATGAATGAATAATGTATATCGGATGGATATTAGTCGGGTGGGGCAATTTTGGAAATTGTTGTAATAAATTCGATTTATTAAATTGGACCTGCGTGTCCAGCCTTATCACCTCTATTCTCTTTGTATTCTCTTCTCACCTATTCCCTCAATGTAAATGAGGTTTCTTTAGAAGTGTAGTGGTAACGGTAGAAGTAATACAAGTGCTAGCTTGAGTGAGAAAGGGAGAGATTTGATCTAGGATCAATATGTTAAGTATCCATCCGCATATCATTATTATTTTATTTCATATGATCTTTATTATGTATTTAGAATGCATGTTTAAGGGTGTATGATGATGAGACCTTAACAAGATAATTAAATTGGTAGCCAATTTGCACGCGAAAAGCCCTCGTCAAATATCATGCGTTTTTTCCTTCCATTGAGTGATTCTTACTCAAGATCCTAGATTGGCATGGGGTTGTTGGCCAAAGTCAAGCCCTTGTCCGTCGAAGATGTGTTTGAATCACAGAGGCTTTGTTCCATATTGGTGTCTTGTCCAAGTTGTGGTTTGTTGGCCAAAGTCAAGACCACTTCTTGTCCACACGACATTGATTACGAAGCTTCCATGGTCAATGGGTCCACACTTGACTGGAGACACTAGGGTTTGTTGTGCCAAAGCCAAGGCCTAGTTGATTCAGAGGAAATGTTAGGGTATATATCGATATATAGGCATATATAAGATATATGTTTCGGACTTGGATGTCCACCTACTGGATCTAGGAGTGGATGAGATCCAATTGATCTTTGAGATCTACCTAGTTAATTATCATACAATTTGTTGGCCAAAGTCAAGATTGTGTGATATTTAACGGGATCCTAGCCCACTAGGAGGAAACACGGTTTCCCGAGCGTACTCGACAGAGGGTTAGAGGCTCGCCGAAAAATAGCGGGGAGGCAAGAATTGAATTTGTAATATTCGTTCATTACTCGCCATACGCGCTCAAACAAATATCACTCGTCATATATATTAAAAGTATTCGTTGGACTAATATTTAAGTTGTTTTTAACTATATAGTTGGACTATATTCAAATAAATTCAATAAAATAGTGATTTTATAATTGGATTATAGTAATCAATATAATTGAATTAAAAATTATAGTTGATTAAATAATTGGATTATTGTAATCATTATAATAAATAGTACTTGAATTAATTGATTAAATAGTTGGACTATTAAAACACGAGACATTGAAAGATTGACATTTAAAACATAATTCTAGGGAAAAATGTATTTAAATGATTTAATTTTCAAATGGGAATTATTTCAGGATGGTCCTGGAAATAATACTAAGTTACATTATTTGATAAAATAACTTATTATGCCTAAGCCTATAATTAAGCAAATAGTATAGCATAATCTTGGAAGATTAATGTGATGATGACTTGTAATGCTTAATTTAATATTACTTGTCATAAATCTATGTTTAGATTTAATAAGTATTAAAATTGCAAAAAATAATTCTTGGAGAATTAATTGACTATTCTAGAGGAGAAAAGTCAAAGTTTGCAATTGGGCATGTAGCACAAGGTGCACATCACTTCAATATTCTAGAAACCCAAGGCTTGGTCAAAGGCTTCTGAAATATTGAAAAGGGCAAAAGGCAAAATCATTAAGATCTTTGGGAAGAGATAAATGACATATCCTAAAGTGACTGCCGTTTGGATATGGTAGACACGAAGGAATTAAAGAAATGGCAAGGCTCTGACTTTAATAATGTTTGTCAAAAATTATGTCCATTACTAGTATTAAAATTGGATTTTAAAAATACTTAATATGGTAAATAAAATATATGCATTGATGTTCAGAATCTGCTGTGAGCAGAATACTGACTTCAAGCTGAGATAAATCTGCGAATCGGAAACGTGATGAAACTCGCTGTTTCGACCGTAGATACCTAAGTTTAGGAACTACCTTGTGGGTGTGTACCTATATTAGAAAACTGTTATAATGTAACTAGTTTGACTAGAAACATTATCTTTATATCAGTGTTTAATCAGTTGCGGATGATAAACCTTTATATTCTAGAACACTGAAGTGTTTCATTATATAAAGATGATATTAAGATAAACACATTAGATGTGAATAACAGTATTTATATTTTGAATATAAATAAATCTCAAACATATAAAATGACAAATAAATAGCTCAAACTGATTTGATCAGTAAATGACTTATTCTGGCATAGATGTCTAGGACACACTTAAACGAGACTCGTATATCCGCACTTTTGAAGAGTGGGTACTAGGACTGATTTGACTATTCAAATAAAGTCTACGAATCTAGTTTATTGGACAAAGTGCCTAAAACCACTATTTACTTGGTATAAAAGTGTAAATGCCACCGATTGTTAGCCCTAGTTCATAGTGGAACAAGTGGGCACATGTCTAGCTAGGCTAGATGTGGATATGAATAGATCGTCTATAGTATATACCGTCACGGTAAGACCGTAATGGGAAAATGCTTAAGCAATAAGTTTCACGTATACTTGAAAGAGTATGGTATTCTTTCAAATGAGGACTCCTCCGAGAAACGTCAGTTGACGATTGTGTCCAAACGGAAAAACCAATTTGTTGGACATGATAAGGTTTATCATGAGTCGCTCTGAGCTACCATTTCCTCAACTGATATGCATTAACAGTGCAAAAACTTATTTAGAATAAGGTTCCATATTAATCTGTTTGACAGAATTCATATTGGATATGAACAGGAAAAAAAACGGGTTTCTCATTCCTAACATTTGGGTATGCTAGGCATATGTTTGGATAATACCAAACTAAACCCAAATTGGATAAGTGTCAATTATAGGTAATCTAGGGATACCATAAGTATTGTACTTATACATCTCACAAGAGAACAATGTGATTGTTGCTCCTGCGGTTTTCCTGAGAGGAATACCGATATGCAGTGGTAAGTGGGAGGACAGTAAAACTCGATGAAAATCGGAGTAATACTATTCAAGGCATGAAGTCCTTTATGGAACACAAATAGTTCATCAAGGATGAAACTGTACCATTAATCTTCGAATACACAAGAACCGCGTAGATCGGAGAGAATCCGAAAAACAACCTGGGGTATTGGTTTTTGATCTTACCTCATAAAGATGTCTATCTTATTGAGGAATACCATCCGACTACGTATGAGGAAGTGATACAAGGTATCGACTCCCTTTCATGGCAAAGTGCCATGAGTCCGAAATGGATTCCATGTATATCAACTATGTTTGAATACTAGTTGATGTACCATAAGGCATTGTGCCTATTGGTACTGTATAAGTCTTCAAGGAAGATATACATGAATGGCAACATACCAACGTACAATGTTAGGCTTGTGACGGAAAGGTATCGTTTCAACATTGTGTTGACTACGGTTCAACCTTTTACCTGTTGCCACAGAAAATCCATTTGGATAATGCTTGCTGAAACTGTACATATATGAAATGTGTCAGTTAAAGATCAAAATCGCTTCCTTAAACGGAAACCTTTTGGAGGATGTTTACAATATCCTGACGATTTTGTCATAACTAAACCAGCAACTAGGTTTGCGGGTTGTTCGATCCATGTTTGGATTGAAGCAAGCATAAGGTTCTTGGAACTGACATTTTGATGTAATCATAATGGTTTATGATTTAATTCAAATCGAAATAATTCTTGTGTATATATATGAGGGTTAGTGGGAGCGCACTGACAATGAATCCTGTATAAAATAATGATATATATGTCATTTCTTGGAAATGAGATTCCCATAAAACAATCGGTGAAAGCTTGGCTTTCATAGAAATTCTTCGTAGAATTCTCGGGAGTAACAACCTTTATTCCAGGAATAAAGATCTACTAGGATAGATTTAAGTTGTTAACACTCTCTGGGAAATTGTACATAAAAATATACACGACCTGGTGTCTCATACGCTTTGAGCATATGGATTCACAAACAGGCCAATCCGAGTGATAGTCACTGGATTGAAGATAAGAACATACTTAGTATCTTAGAGAACTAAGGATGCTGTCTTAATCTGTGGAGAAGGAGAACTTAAAGTGACTAGGATCACTGTAGCAAGTTTCCTAACCGATAAAGACGACTAAAAGTCACAAACGGTACTATAAAGTTTGAATAACGGAACAGTAAGCTGGAAATCTTCCATGCAAGATACTGTTACCGAATAAACAACAAATGCGGATTATTGCTGCAGCTGAGGCAGCAATAGAAGCCATTTGGGTCAATAATAAATCTAATAAGATTAGATATAGTTCTGTTAGCAGCTGAACTAGGCGTCAGCACAGGCTAAAGAATTAATGGTCTCATCAACGATCCAGATATATACTTCGATATTCATCTGACTCGTTCGGATCATACATCGTGGCGATGTGATGATCGTATAAATTGCGTCAGACGATAATCATGAAAATCCGCTGACGAAAACATTTTCTCAGCAATTTGAGCAAACTGTACATAGTTCGGGTGTACGACACTTGAGTGACTGGCTATGTGCTAAGTGGGAGATTGTTGGATAATATGACCCATAGCGTCACTATTTGTACAGATCATGGTGTTGTTGTACAAATTAACTATGTGACAAGGAAATTGCACTCTCATCATTGTGATGATTAGTAGATAGACACCATTAGATATAAAAATGAGAGATAGTCCATCTGGATGATTATGATATGAGACAGTAACACTCCACGGAGGATTAATCATTAAATATCCCTAGTCGTAGTATTATCGAGACTGGACATCGATAATGCGGAATAGGCTAGTATTGCACTTGTGCGCGTTGTGAGGGCACAACGGCATGGTTCTCATATATTTAAGTATAGGATACTTATGCAAGTGCGGTAGGAGGTTGTGTTTCACCGATGGTACGGGAAACAGCTTCGCTCTAGATAGACCCCTCGGAATCCCATTGGTATTATGACTATGTGTCTATGGGAGGTCGAAATCAAGGTAGGTGTGTATAGTCTTAACCTGAGACTTACATCGCTAATACTTGCGATAATCGGTAGACTTTGGTCTTGGTGGTACAGGGCTTTAACCGGTTCTGCGTACACCACTTCTGGGTTTATCAGAGAGTCGTAGTGTATTGGGTGTGATGTCAAGACGGAAGTATCACTTCAGTCATAGTGGAGATGATGTCACACAGGATACGGTACTAGTGCTCTTGAGTGTTGCGCAACCAATCGGGATATTGTGACCATGTCATGAATATCCGATTATAGAGACTATGTTACCAGACATCCGATATGTGCTTCGGACGGGGTAGACACTTATCCAGCCCCAGCCCTAGCACGTGACTATCTGATACTGGGCCGATACACACAATACATTAGTATACTACGCTTGATACAGATCTTAAAAATTCTTAAATGGATATGTCTGGAGAATTGGGTAGACTTGGTGCTTTGCTAGGAGTCGACCTTGTCTCGTAAATCGGTAGAACGTAGTACTTGGTACGTACGTGATTCGGATACTCCGACGACCGTATTTACTGCCAACTTATCCGGGGATCTCATGGGTCGCTTCCCAGTGATCCACCGATGACGTATGACTCGCACATTTATTAATCTGGGATTAATTTGATGAGAGAGAAAATTAATCTAGGATTAATTACGGAGATATTTTATCTAGGATAAATATCGTCTAAAGATAGAAAACGATTAATTCGGAATTAATCGATTAAATTAATATATTCGATATATTAAACGAAATTGGATTTCGACGCGGAATTGAAATTGGATTTTAATTCGGGCGAACGAATTAATTTAGAATTAATTCGTTAGCGACGTGAATAGTGAATTTGCTAGGCGTAATCATTTAATTACGACGCTACGGAAAATTCGCTAATTGAGAATTAGCGAACCCGAGCCCGAGTGTGATTGCGAGCGCATTCGTATTTCGAATTCAAGTGCGGCAACGCAAGTCACATCAAGCGTCAAATCATTCGTCGCATCAAGCATCAAATCAAATGTCACTTTGAGTGATGTGATTGATTGATGTGATTGACTGATTGAAAGACACACATCACTTTATTAAAGTAAAATGAATAGTTGATGTGTGTTGTTGGAATAGTGTTTGGTGGTTGTAAGCATTTACTTTTGATTTTTGATTATTGATTAGTAATTGTTTAATATATTTTTGAGAAAAATATATAAAGTGATTTTAGAAATCATTTAACAACCCAATACACACTTTCCCTCCTCTATTTCTCTTTCATTATTCACGCCCAAATGGGCAGTAAAATGCTCACTGGTTTTCTTCATTTTGGGCGTGAGTTTGGGAAGCAATGTGCTTGATTTTGTGGCAAAATCAAGAAGAGCTAGCACTCCGAGAGACTTGCGAAGGTGGTAGGGAGGTTCACCCATGAGTCGGGAACCATTCGACGAAGATTCGAAGCTCAAAACTTGACTCAAAACTGAAACTGTCAAGGCAGTGGACTGCACTGCAGTTGCGTTTTTGCAAGGGAAAATCAATTTTGTTTGTTGCCGATTCGTCTCAACCGATCGATATGAGTATTCCGCTACCTCCTTTGATGTATTCACACATATTTTCTTGCTTGTAAATGATCTTGGGACCTAGATAAAACCTAACAGCGGGTTTATGGGAGTGCGGACAAAGGCTCTCACTGACGAAGGATTGCCCACAACTAAGACTCCCCACTCAAGGGTTCGAGCAACCAAGTGAGCGCATATTTTTTATACATTAAGGTAGGTGCCAACGAGTTATGGTGTGTGACTGACTGTCAAAAGGATTTCCTGTTGTAGATTCCCCAGAGGGAGGGCGGAGCGAACTCTCTTAAAAACCCAAGCCTCTTAGGCTCTTATCGCTTGGTGACAGGAATAAACAACGAGTCCTCCAAATTAGTTCATCACAGTAAGCTACGAGAAAATGATTATCTAAGTGCCTTCACAGCTTTTCCTTATAGAAAGGTAGTGAGTGAAAGAAGACACCAAACCATCACCTAGCCTTAATAATGCCTTTGATTAAACCCCCTCAACCCACAATAGACACGGTTAACTTAAAGCACAAATCACAAACATTACAAGATATTATTTCGGGGCCGATTCTCTATCCCCAGTGGAGTCACCAGACTGTAGGACACAGAAATCGGTGATGCATGCTGTTCTAGGCTCGCGGCCTTGTTGGGAGTACGGAGTAGCCCGCGGGGGACTAAACCGGAGAATAATGGAGTCGCCACCCGATGTGAATCGGGAAAATGATTTAAGGCCGCACTCGCCCCTCGCAAGGGATGACCTCAAACCATTGGGTTCGGAATGGTCCTTTACTTATACCACTTGTAATGAAATGATTTGTGCAATAATCTAACCAAGCCTAAGCAACATATATTTCCAAGGATATTCTATTTCTAATCTCACATCCATAAGTACAAGGCTCATATCTAAGTTTGCATATAACCTATGACCGAATTTGCGTACAACCTATTTGCATATAACCTATGTCCAAGCTTGCATTCATAAAGGTAAATTAAAATAACGACAAACACATAATTTCACAAACGCATTACATTGATGATCATGGAAACGCAAATGGACAATGATTGTACAAGCATGCATATTAAAGAGAGGCGATTAAGTGAATAATGTAAAGAGATAACTAAAGAGGCAATTAAGTGGTAAAATAAACGTGCCATGATGCGATACAAAAGAATATAGACAATAAAGATGAAATAAATGAGATACGATATATGCCCACATCTATATAGGACTTCAAATGTCCGATTAAACATATCTCACGTTCAATCGAACGTACTTTGTCCGGCGCGGCAAAACATTGTGGCAAAGGTAGCCCTTAGGCTTTCTATCCCTCAAAATGGAGGACCTTTAATCCAACTTGATTTGCCCATGCGCAATGCAATATGATGCATGATTATGCAAGGAGATGTCATAAATAAAATGAATAACAGAATAATAAGAGGCGCGGTAAATTATTGTCATAAAGGTAGCCTTTTAGACTTTTCTTTTCTCAAATAGAGAACCTTTAGACCAACATACTAAGCCCATGCGCATCACAATACAATGCATATAAAATAAAGACAACAATATAGGACTTCGCTTGCTCAATTAAACATATCTCACATTCAACCAAAGACACTTCGTCCGGCGCGGCAAAACTTCGCGATAAAGGTATCCCTTTATGCATTTTCACTCGAATAGAGGACCTTTAATCCACCCTAGTTAGCCCATGCGCACTAGAATGCAAAATAGAGTAATGATATGCAGAGGGTGAATGACATGATAAAAGGCGCGGCAAAACATCGTGGTAAAGGTAGCCCTTTAGGCACTTTCCCTCGAATAGAGGACCTTTACTCCACCCTAGTTAGCCCATGCGCATTACATTACAATGCATATAAAATAAAGACAACAATATAGGACTTCGTATATTCGATTAAACATATCTCACATTCAATCAAACATACTTTGTTCGGCGCGACAAAGTATTGTCATAAAGGTAGCCTTTTGGACTTTTCTTCCCTCAAATAGAGAACCTTTAGACCAACATACTAAGCCCATGCGCATTATATCATCAATACACAAACAAATAATCGTACGAAAATTAAATGACGGAATATAAAATGCGGATAATAAACAAACAAGATAAAATAAAGCGAAATATGTGCCATTTGCTCAAGTGGTACGTGAGTTGTATCCCAAGTACAGACCGCACTACCGTCCATTCGGATTCGGCTACGGAATTTACGTCTAGGTTTCCATCCTATATACCACAAGAGACGACACATTTTCCATTCATTCAAGGGCCACAACATGCATCAAAAAACGACTCTCATGCGAAAAAAATAAATAAAACAATTAAAAGATGAATGAAAATAAATAAGAAAATTTTCATCAGGTCTAACTTTTTAAATCGTCTCTCGGAATTACCGTACACGGTCGTCGAAAGGGTTGATGCTCCGCAACTCCTCCGTTTCATCGGTTTAACATTTTCCTTAGCTTTTTCACTGTTCGGGCTGCTGGTTTCACTCCGTTTTACTGCTATTTTTGCTGTATTTTATGGTCACTGCTTTATGGTAATTTAGGGACTGTTTTGCGTCTTTTGAAGGGGTGTTGGGTTGCAGTTTTTGTCACTGTTTTGGGGCAGTTTCTGGGCTGTTTTTAGTGCAGTTTTGGGGCTGTTCGGTGGTAAAAGGGCGGCTGTTTTGCGGGTTTTTGGCTACTATTTTTGCGGTATTTAGGGGCATAGTTTTATGGACTGACTTCGTGTTGTTGCTCGGTTATAGGGCAGTCTTGATCGGTGGTTTGTTATCGATTTTTGGCTTATTTTGTTGAGTTGGTTTGCTTGGTGAGGTGATGCGTTAGTGGGGTCTTGAGGGGCTGTTGTTGTTTGTCATGTGGTGAATAAGGGCTGCTGTTGAGGGCTTGTTGGGGCGTGATAGCTATGTATGTTCAGTGCGTGAGTGGACTGTGTTGAGGAAGGTTTACTCGGCTAGTGGGGGCGCGTTTTGGCAGGAAGTGGGCTGTTGAAGTGGCGATTACGTGAGCTGTGTTGAAGGCTTGGGGACGTGTTCAGTGGGTGATGGCATTGAATAATGGTTGTGTACGTGTGTGCAATATGTGTGCGTGAAGGTGAGTGTTTGTGGTTACGTGTGTGCCATTTGTGAAGGTGAGTATTTGTGGCTTATGAAGGCAGTGGGTGTGAAGAATAGTAACGTGAAGGCGTGTGAGGGGCTGTGAGGAAGATGAAGATTAGGGTTTAAATTTTTTGTGTGTAATGTCGTGTATGTTGAATGAGAGAAGCCAAAAAAGTTTAGGGTTTGCTTGTGTTTTTATAGAGAGAGAGAGTGTGTGAGGGGCTATTAGGGTTTTTCTTTGTGCATGGGATTTTAAATAAGGAAACAAATCATGCAAATTAGGGATGGATTTGATTATTTATTTAAAAACGAAAGGATAATTGTAATTTTGGTGGGGAATTTCTTTAAATTAGGTGAGTGATTTATTTAATTTAGGAAGTGATTTATTTATATTAGGAATTTAATTTTAATTAGATTTTAATTTAATTTAATTGGTTTTAATTTTAATTTGTGACATGTTTTAATTATTTCTTGGATTGGGCTTGGGTGAGATGGGCTTTGGATGGGTGCTGGTTTTGGGCTAGGTGAATTTTAAAACAAAGGTCCAATAAGCGAACCCGAAGCGAAACGAGCGAATTAAGTCCAATAAAATGTCAATTCTTGACTCTTCCCTTCCGACTTCCGCTTCCCGCGACTTCCACAATTTAATGAGGTAGTGTCTCCATGTGAGACTCATCATCGGGACTCATGCAAAAATGCAGTGCCTACAACGGCGCACGTTAGCAAATCAGCTGTGATGGTGACACGTGGCATGGCGTACGTTAGCAAAGTCAAACTTTTCAGATTCTGACATGTGGACTCGGCGCATGTTAGCATGGAGCCGGTGTACGTTAGGCGTCACGACGCGCTAAATGACCAAAATGCCTTTTTTCCAATTTTCACTGTTTTGGTCCAAATCACCTTCAGAATATCTTGAAACTTTATTTGTCTGTAAAATAACACAAAACACATCAAAATATTTACAAATATTTTATATAACATCAAACCTAACATTTTGCTAGTCCTCGAGCAAAACATAGAGTAAAATAACATAAACATCATTAAAATAAAATTTAACTAAGCCACTTTCGTAGGGATCACGGTTGCATTTAGCGTATGCAACAAGCCTTTAAACCCCTAGGTGTCCCTAGTGGACGAGTTGTAGTCTCGTGATGGTTTACAACAATGATACCCATAAAATTTTTATAAAAGTAAAAAGGTAGTAAAACTAATGCACACAAAAGCAAAAAGACAAGCGAAAAGAGAATAAATAAGTTAGTGACTAATCAAGTGAAATTTATACTCCAAGTTACTAGTTGTTTTCTTCTTTCTAAATTACTGAATCAGTAAATTCTCCGATTATATTTACCATTCTCCATATACACAGCCAACAAAATATTAAACAACTCATTTTTGCCCACAACAGTCATAAGTTCAATTGATAAGAGAGTAATATTTGTGTCCTAAAGTTTTATCAGAATTCACACCTTTTTATAACAATGGAATAATTTTGCTGACTTTTCTGATTTTTTCTTTGATTTTTGATTTTTTTTTATTTATATACAATATCTTCCATCTATGTAGCGAGTGTTGGGTCGGCGACTCCCAAACCAGTTGCCTTTAGGGCACCATGTGTTAAGACACCCCTACGGACTTAATACTCAGACTTCAGATATATATATTTTTGCAACATCTTTGATCCATGTAGCAAGCTTTGGGCCAGTGACTCCGAAACCAGTTGGCTTTAGGGCACTAGGTGTTAAAACACCCTTATAGACTTAATAACTCGGATCTCAGATGTTTTTTTTTACTCCATCACTTTTTGAGATGCTTCCTCCAATTAAACTAGAGCACTGAATATTACAAACTTTTCAATTTTAGCTCATGTCCGTATGTTACTATGCATGTTGATAATACCTGCTAACTGAGCATATGAAGATCCATTTTAGTCAGTTTTATGGAGAATTTACAAATTAAATACTTTAAAATTAAATAAACAAAAATTAACTTGTTCCGACAATAGTTTGAGATACGTCTCAGGAGTAGAAACTCCTTACTCAGCTAACTCTAACCAATTCACCATTTTAGTCAAAATAAAAAACACAAAAACACAAAATATTTTTGTAATTTTTGAAAATTTTCAATTTTTTTGTATTTTTCGAAAAATTTTGGACTTAAAAAGAAAAAACAACACACAACTAAAAACAAGATACTAATCAACTAATTTCCTCCCCCAAACCTAAATGAAAAATTGTCCTCAATGTCTTAAACAGTAGAAGAAGAGTTTAGAAGATAGTACATGGTTAGCTGAAATTCTACACGAAAAGTTAAAGGTTAAGATCCAGATTAATCCTACGCCTCTTACCACGATCGTCCTCGAACCAATTTATCTTTGAAATGACAGGGTCAATTTGTGGTTCATAGGTTAAGATTTGGTCAATTAGATCCGGAGTAATTTTGGCAGTGAAGAGGAGTTCTTTTAAAGGTTTTGACACGAACCCATTTCTCCGAGCATCAACAAGAAACACACAAAGAAAATCATAAAATCCATCAAAGTTGTACAGTCCAAGCGGTTTTTGGTGTATATTAAAGTTTGCCCAAGATAACACTATAAAACTTTCCTCCAATGTACCCAAGCCACCTGGCAAAGCAATAAAAGCATCAGCACGATTAATCATTCTACCAATTGTTCAGACATACCTGGCACGATCAGTTCCTCTCCGTTTGATGGTTCAATAAGATTTGCCTCTGCCAAGGGTTTTGGGATGATTCCCAAAAGTGACTGCCTTCTTCTGTACAGCTTTTGAAACGATCCCCATAAGTCCAAGATTGCTCTCCGCCATATACTAAGTGCATATTCCTTGCAGCTAAGACTCGACCCAATTCCTTTGCTGCTTTTACATATTGTGGCTTAACACCAACACTAGTACCGCAAAACACACAGATGTTTTCAACTCGTCTTCTTAAAGTGGCTTCCATGTTTTACTCTGGATGTCTTCAAAAGTGCAATGATGAGTTGAATTTATAATACCTGAAAAGGGTGAGTAAAATAATAGCACTAGTACTTGCCAAATGACAATTATTAGTTAAATAATAAAATAAATCATGATAGTCAAAAGGGTCTGGATCCTGTCGAAGAAAATAAAAGAAAACAACAAAACAAATCACAATTATTAGGAAAAGACAAAGAGATATAATATGTACAAGAATTTACAGCTTGATTGACGTCTATGCGTCAGGGACAAGTTTCCCATCCAATTTTCTTATAAATTGGCAAACAAGGTCTTTTTTAGTCAGATTCCCAAGATTTAACTGTTGTCTTTCTTTTTGAAATTGTGTATGTAATTTGCGAAAGGCTTTGTGAACATATCCACTGGGATGCGTCTCAAGAGTCGAATATATATCATCTAAAGACTCCTTACTCAAGCCATCCCTAATGAATTTAATTTTGTCTTCGCGATTATCAGACACCATTCCTAAAGAACGACAACGAGTATTGCAATTCCAGCGTGCACATTTGTAACAAACACCCATTTGCTTAGCTCTACGTTTCTTTGCATAGGTGCTTCTTCCAAAACCAGGCAGATGTGAAATAAAAGAGTCAGAAGACTCACCTGCCAATCAGACTTGTGCTTCAATTACCCAACGAATGTCATTAGGAACACCATGGATTGTTAGTAGTGTTATCCGTTCCAAGCGAGCTTTGTAGACTTTCATCAGAGATTTTTGAGGGAGAGAAGGAAATTGCTTGTGAAGATTTGCTAGAGCTTCTTCCATCTTGAAATGACTTAATCTGCAAAAACTAAAAACACAAAATTAAATCACACCAAATGACAATATATACAAAAATTGCATGGGTTGTCTCCCTGCGAGCGCTAAGTTTAAAGTCGTCAGCTAGACGTGACTTATCGAACGTTAGGCTGGATCTGAAAGTGTGACACTTTCTTTTATTGCTCAAATGATTCTCCCTAGTTGTGCTTGACACGCTGACTGTTAACTTTGAATGTGTTGTTGGTGTTGGGATCTAGTAATTCAACAGCTCCATAAGGTAAAACCTGAGTGATCACAAATGGACCTGACCACCTAGATTTTAACTTTCCAGGGAAAAATTTCAACCTCGAGTTATACAACAACACCTGTTGCCTTGGTTCCAACTGTCTGTGCACTATTTTTTTGTCATGCCATTTTTTGGTCTTTTCCTTGTAGAATTTGGCATTCTCATAAGCCTGTAGGCGAAATTCCTCCAATTCATTGAGTTGGTGAAGTCTTTTCTCTCATGCAGCTTGTGAATCAAGATTCAACTTCTTCAATGCCCAGTACGCCTTGTGCTCAAGCTCAACTGGCAGATGGCACGCTTTCCCAAACACCAATCGATAAGGGGACATACCAATGGGTGTCTTGTAAGCTGTTCGGTAGGCCCATAATACGTCATCTAGTTTTGTAGACCAGTCCCTCCTTGTTGATCCAATGGTTCTCTCTAGGATTCTTTTGATCTCCCTGTTTGAAACCTCAACCTGTCCATTTGACTGTGGATTATAAGCTGTGGCAACCTTGTGAGTAACTCCATATTTGGATAGGAGTGCATCGAAGTATCTGAGCCACCATCGCTGATGATGATTGCACGAGGTGTTCCGAAACCGAGTGAAAAATATCTTTTTCAGGATTTTGATCACCACTTTTGAATCATTGGATGGTGTGCAATTGCTTCAACCCATTTGGAGACGTAGTCTACAGCAACCAGGATGTACAGGTTTCTAAATGATGGAACAAAGGGTCCCATGAAATCTATACCCCACACATCGATATTTCCACTTCTAGAATGTTTTGCAACGGTCCTTAATTTCTCCTCGAAATATTTCCCGTTCTCTGGCACTTGTCATATTGAAGAGAAAAAGATAAGCATATTTAAAAAGAGTGGGCTAGTAGAACAAATGATTGAAGGAGTTTTGCTGCAGTTTTTATCCCCGCTGAAGTGTCCGCCATATGGTGATGAATGACAGTTGCTGCAAAACACTGTTGACCTCCTCAATGGAACACATCGTCTCAATAATTGATCAGCACAGTGTTTTGAACAGGTACGGTTCATCCCAAACATAGTGCTTGACTTCTTTGAAGAACTTCTTCATTACTGAGTTGTTCATTCCAACGGCCATTTTCCTGACACAATGTAGTTGACATAGTCAGCATACCAAGGGACTCCTATGTTTCATGGCAAACAGCTGTTCATCTGGAAAAGTTTCTTTGATTAACAGTTCTTTGCCAGCGTTTCTCCATTCTCAAGCCTCGATAGATGATCTGCCACCTGATTCTCTGTCTCTTTCCTGAATCGAATTTCCACGTCAAATTCTTGCAGAAGAAGTATCCAAAGATCAATCTGGGTTTGGCATCTTTCTTCGTGATCAAGTATTTGATTACTGAATGATCTGTGTAGACCCCACTTTGGGACCTAGCA